>VZUI01039080.1:0-102701 GCA_013401135.1 Cettia cetti
GGTGGGGTCAAGATGTCAAAAAATAAGTTGTCAAAGACTGGTCTAGTTCCTGTGCACAGTGTTCTTTTAACTCTGCCATTGATTTCCCTTGTGGCCTTTTTGAGAAACAGAGCCATCATTTTTCCCATCAGGCCTTTTGCTCCTATTGAGACTGATGTCTTTTCCTTGTTCATTGATTCCCATTGAGCCAACAGTTTTCTGCCACATTACTTGGGAATTGCATGCATAATTTTGAAGGGAAACCTGGAAGCAAAGATTAGCTTGGCAACAGAGAAGGTGGAAATACATAATATTTTGTGCTTGATCAGAAGCAAAGAAATAAATTTTATTTCTCACAAGTTTTTCTGTACCTCAGAATTTATACTGTAATAAATGTTATTGGACATTATATTCTTCTACAGAGACTTGAACTACCTTAGCAAGTGCTGTGAAAAAACAATGGAATCTTTGTTTTCAAAGACATTAGGCTATCAATTTGAAGGCATTAGATATGGAAAATGGAAGTGCGTTGGTCCCTGTTTGAGAGTCACCTCTCCTGAAACCAGGAAAACCCTTGAGCTCCTTGAGCAAGGACCCTGAAAAGCTGTTTTGATGGGATTTAGCTGTGCAGACACATACAAATGAGTGTTTTACTTTGTAGGCCTGACCATCTATCAATTGAATACCCAGACAAATAGAAATTTGAAACATTATTTAATTTAGACATATTGTATTTTAAAAGGTTTCTTTCCCATTTCGGAAAATACAAGTCATGCTTTTCTAATGGTAAATTCCTGATCATTTTATAAAGGCTCTGAAACAACATGTAGAACATAAAATATAGGTAATTATTTTGTAAAAGCATGATTGCAAACAGGAGGACAGTGTTTTCTAAATCCTCCATTGCAGAGCTCTGATCCTTTCCAGAAAGCTGATGTAAGAATCTTATTTTCCTCAGCAGGATCAGACCTGATCCTTTCTGGCTGTTCTCAAAATCTTAGCCTGGGAGTGTCTATTTCCTTTTCTCTATGGGAAAGAAAACATAAATATGCAACAAGAAGCCAGTCACGCTTTCCACAGAAAACACAATTTTTCATGGATATATAGTAACTGTAAAGAATGCATCTTCCAGGGGTCAGGGGTTAAACTTAGAGCGCTGCAACATTTCAGGCTCAGTGAACTTCCCTGAACTACCATTTATATGCTGGTATCCATAATTTCTCTAACCTTTTTTGTGCCAAACAATACCTTTACTGTTCATATTTCTCCTTAGAGATGTACATTTTTATTAAAGTATGAACCTGATTTAACATATGGTTTCAATAGAAGGTGCTATGTTTATTATTCTTATCTACTACTATTGACACAAAATAAATTTACACTAGCAGAGACTTCCTTAGATTGGAGCCATGTGACTGCAGCCTCAGGACTGCATCATGTGGCAATGAAAATTCAGATCATCACAATTCAGTTTGAGGCCATCTCCCAGGTTCCTGTCAGCCCCTGCAGTCCGTAGTTCTTGTGGGTGTATTGCAGGATTTGGGATGTGCTGAATGTGACATGTACCTTACCTTATAAGTTCTCATTTGGCTTTTGGCCAAGAGATACTGTAAGTGGAAAACACTCAATTAGATGAAGATACATCTTAATGAACTGTCTGCTGCACATCACCACTTGGAAAAATTGTATGCCAGACACTTGTTAAAAAATACAGCTTCACATATGGCAATTTAAAAGACAGTCTTTTTGCTCTGTAGTGAGGAAGGGCTGGGTTCTTACAGGCACTTGCTTTCTCGAGGGTTAGCCACATTGTAAGGGATACATGTAAACAATCTGACAATGAGATGAACCCTCTGCAGTTTCCCAGGTTAGTCCTTGCCCTCCCTGTTGGTGCAGACCAGGAAAAAGTGCACACCAGGCTGTGGCAGACATATTCTTTGCTCCTAGCCTCAAGAGGCACAAAAGAGGAGAGAGTCTCATGATGCTCCCAACTCCTTCAAAGTTCCTGAGCACTTCCTGGAATATGCAGAGGTGGATTGAATCACCCACCTCTCTGTAAATAGCAGTGCCTCTGTCAGTGTAGTCTGCAAGCACAGTGGGGTAAACAAATGTTTTATCTTCTCATCCAGTGTCCTCTAAGTTCAAATTACGTCAGCATGTGATTCATACAAAAGCAGACAGAAGAGAGAAATCCAGCAATAGAAATCCATCCCTCCTCCTCTGCTAAGGCACAGTGACCTTTATGAATATCATCTTTTACTACCTTTATTATGTGGGAGAAAACTGCAGTCTTCTTTCATATCTTGTTTTGGAAATTCTTAAGGAAAGGGAAGATTAAGGATAAGCAGCAACCTCTAGAATTTACAGATCACAGGTCAGCTGTCTTCTTGCTCCTCAACAGAGATCATGAGGACTATTGTTTTCATTTCTTGTATAGATTTGCATTCTTATTTGTTCCCTTCATTTCAGGGGATTCATTCTTCCACTGCTATCTTGGACCTTCTGCACAAAGCTTCTCTATACAATTCAGGGGCAGCCTTGCCTGTTCCTGATCTCAATGATCCCTCCCTGGAGAGAAGGGCAGGTCTGATTCTCTTATAAGTAAGAGGAGGAAGAAGAGAGAGGAAGAGGAAGGACACTGAAGTTTTCAAGTGAGACTACCAATAGCTCTTTCAGTATTTTTCACATTGCTCAGCTCTAGCAGTAGTTGAGTCACGGCAGAGCCTGTGCCAGGTCTGCCAGGGCAGCATATTCCTGATTTGTAACATCTAAAAATCTCTTCATCTCTCATGCCCTTCATTTTTAAGTGCTTTACATGCCCCCATCCATGTTATCTCAGAAAAAAAAAAGACTGTGGTTTCTTCCTTCAGCAGACTGAATGGTGCATGTTTGTTAGGTTAACTGGTATAGGCCATCAATTCTGCTTCCTAAAAGGAGGTATTAGATTGGAGACCATTGAATAAGAGAGCTACAGAGATGGTCTCGCTGAGCTCCTTTAAATGCTTTAGGTGGTTGCTCCAATGAGCAACATTTTCATTCTAGTTTCTACCACTAGACTGACAAATTCTTGCTTGAAACCTTGGACTTGTTCTTAGGACTTGCAACTAAGACACAGGCTCCTTTTCACTGTTTATTGGGTTTGCTTGATAAGTTTTTTGCAGTGGTGGGGCAGGGCTACAGGGATAGGTTCTCTGGGAAGCTGCCAGCAGCTTTCTCCCATGTCCAAAAGATCTCCTTTTTGTGACCCATGAGCTTTTTTAAAATTTCTCTTCCCCCATCTGTTTGAAGAAGGAGAATGAAAGAGCAGCTTTGGTGGGCACCTGGCATCCAGCCAGGGTCAAACCTCCACACAGCTTTAAAAGTGACAAGTTGAGATTAAGCTTGTTTGTTATTATTATTTAGCTTAAGTGTCTCAGATCTTGATTTTGTGCCTTGGTCTGACTGCCCAGATCTACATGAATCTTCATGCCAATCTATTTTATCTGGGGACAGAAGAATCCACAGCAGTAATGGATTAACAATGCCCTTATCTTGTACTGTTACAACCCACAGCAAAGCTTCCCTTTAGTGTTGCCAAATGCTGCAGGCATGACCAGAAAATGCAGGCACACATGGGAATATGTAGGTATAATATTAGGTGTCTGAATTGTAGATTATTCAAATAATTAACTCAACCAGCTACTTGGTGATCTACCTCAAATTATTAAATCTCTGGAGATGCATGCAGAATCAGATTTAAAATGACAGGTACACCTAATTACAATAATTGCCAGCAGAGCATTTTATTACAGACTTTTGTGGGCTATTAAATGACTGGTTTAAGTGATAAACTAGTTGATCTGGAGAAGCTGCCTTTAGTAAAGTTGTGCAAATGACACTAGACTGGAAATGTTTTATGGTTTGAAACCTGTGGCTTTGCCATTGGGACTTTCTGGGGGTATTGATGAAATTTACTCTATATAGTGCCAAAGGAAATTGAAAGCAAGAGAGTAGAAAGGGCTTCTCTATGTATTAATGGGCCATTGGTTGCAGTGATATTCAGAGTTTCTGATACCTGATATCTCTGAGCCTCTGCACAAGTAAATTTTTGGTTATAAAGTTGTTTTCCAAACAAGATGCATAAAATAATAACTCTCCTGTGACCATGTGGCTGTTGAGACTCAAGAGACTTCGTGTGGCGAAATAGAGAAGGTGAGGTCAGTTTGGGGCTTAGGAATTTCCAGAATCTTTGCAGTTGTGGTAGAACCTCTGAGGATCTTCTGCAAAGTGCTTTGCTGAAACCTCTTTCTATGGTCTGGGTGTCCAATAGATGCTCCTGGAAATCTGAGTCATGTCAGACAATGAAAGCATTGAAATTAACGTGTGCCACTAGATAAGTAACACCACATAAGTATCAATTCATTACAGAAAAAAAAGTATGCCAATGATAGGAGAAGGAAATGCATTTGCATCAGGAACATAAATACTTTCCACAGCATTGCTCCCTACGCAGGACATTGATCCTGCACAGATTTTCTCATTAAACCACAAATTAGCAGAGTTGTATGAAAGGCTTGGAAGCCCTGGGAAGAGATACTAGGGTTTCTTATTGTCTAGCACATTTCCCCTTTATCCAGATGCAGTCTATTTAGTTGGATTTAATAAGCTCAGTACATTTTAGTTTTCAGATTTAAATAATAGAATTAAATACACCCTAGAACATAACAGGGATTGTAAGGGATTTCACACCCTTAACCTTGTAATCCTTGATTCTTATAATGTGGATAATAAATTGGCTAATTTTGTCTACAATATGGTTTGTCAACATCTGCGAGAGTAATACATTTCAAATTAGAATATTCCAATTAATGTATTCTTCATTTCTTTTTAGTCTCTCTTTCTTTTTGCAGTCTCAAAATGTATTTATTTAAAGGTTATTTTAATTATTTCATTAAGCTCTCAAACATCTCCATCTGATTTTTTCCTGCCTGAAAGGGAAAAAAAAGGTATTTCCTACATCAGAGCTACAATGATAGGTCAAAGAGAATTCTACTACATAACAAAATCGATGGCATGCATAACTAGTCTGAAATGAGATAAATTATCTAGATTTTGAAGGTCAACAGCATGCTTGTGGGAGAGAAAAATGTATACAAGGAGTACTGTTCAAGCACCATGCATGTTCTGGAAGGTCTGGTTACAGATGTTATTCTCCAGTGAATTCCCAGAACAGGGAGCAGTGATGAGTTGTGCCTCCCCAGATGACTCTAATTAATAACTCAGTTGTGACTACAGAAGCAAGTCCAGTGGGTGGGCAGAGAGTGGCAAAGGCAGCCTTACAAGAGCACAGCCCAATAGACATGAGCTGTGATAGGAGCTGGGAGGAAGCTGGGGGAGGAAAGGGTCAGAGAGGAAATCAGTGCAAGGAATGTCTCCAGCCTGCCTGTGCAAGAGAATATTGCTGAGTAAAATCCCCTAAAAAAGGCTCATGGTCTAAGCTTGGCTGTGGGGATTCATCAGCCTTTTTTCCTCCGTCACAGAAATTGCTGCATTTTAATCCTTCCTGCAAACATCTTAAGATTATTAATGTTAGCATTAGCATAATTGACTTTCGTATGTGACTTGATAGGCTTTGAAACTCTACTATGTCCTGGTTGCAACATGAGGACAGTGGAAATGAATGAAAAAAGAAAAAAGAGAGTGAAATAATGTGGTGGTGGTGGTGATGAAATAAAAAAGAAAGTGTTGGTTTGGGCAGATAAAGAACAAAGTTTTATTAAGCCAAAAATCTAAAAGGAAAGAGTGGCGTGTATTCATAACATGTTGGCAAGCTTTAAAGTAAATGAGTTCTCCTAGGGCTTCAGATTGTTGATTTTTTTCCCCATTTTGAATTATGAACAGCACTCCCAAGTAAAAAGTGGAAAACTCTACTTTAGAAAACATTGAAGTACTTTGATGTTACAGCCTACAATTTTTTCCTCAAAACATTTTGTCAACTTCAGCCCAAAAATTCATGAAATCACATTTTTGAGCTTTTTATCTTCTGAAAAGAATTTTCCCAGCTGTATTTTCAGACTTCGGTGATGAAGAATACATCTACATCCTTCAAGTCTCAATGTATGTTTGCTGAATTGATATCCTAAACATTATTAATGCACTGCAGTTGCAGCAAGTTTCGGGCATCCACCACACTGCTGTATTCCAGAAAGCACTTCTGGTTATAACAGATTCTAGGGATAGAATTTCACAAAGAAGCCCATCCAGAATTGGTTTTCCTCTATCTCTGAGTTTCATTACATCTAGATTTTCCAACGGAGATGTGGGTCACTGTTATATGAATTTAGTTTACTGAAAACCAGCTTATTTTAAACTGCCTTCTGCAAGGATGACAAAGAGACCATGGATTCTCCTATGGCTGCAGAACAGAGGACAACTGAGCTAAGCAGAAAAAGTCTGTGCTCCACTTTGACCAGCTGGGCTAAGTTGCATGTAGGAAAATTTGGAATGGAGACATCACCTCTAGCGTAAGGAGAGAAGACCAGTGTTTGCATTCCCAGCTTTGGGAATGACTGGTGAGTGTGACCATGCCTGGTGAGTGTGACCATGCCATTGCAAGCTGTACACACTGTTGAAGCAGCGGCAAACACACAGCCACTTTGATGGGCAAGGCTATTGAAGCCTGACCCCCTCCTGAAGCTGGCTGGAGAAGATTTAGATAGAACCAGAAAAACACTGCAGAGAATCCCACCTACTGTGTTCTATCGTTGAAACGAGCAGAGTATCTCCATTTCACACATCTTCATAGGAATTTGAGAAATGAAGTGGGTGCCAACACATTGTACTTCTGAACAGTTGCCTTGCTGTGATTTTAAAAAAAATTACCAAAATGGTCTTTTGCTTTTTCTCCACGTTTGTGCCCCAAGATAACATCAGAGCCTGCTAATTTCTTCTAAACCCTGTTCATACCCTTTAATTACCCTCAAAAACATCTTTATTTGCAAATTTTTAGAATGCATGAAATTATATACAGTTGATTTCTTCTAATACTCTATACCTGTATTTTATCTGACAATTACAGCAAATAGAAAATCTAGACAAGCATGAATGCAATAAGATAATGTCTTTCAGCAGTACCTAATTAAGCCATAAAACAAAACATGTTCTATTTAAGGGATAATGTTCATGGCACTTGAACACATCAAGCAATAAGCTGTGTTTGTAGTTGATTAAATGTCAAAGTGAATCTGAAACATCTGATAATTGCAAAAATAATTTCCTGCAATATACTAATAAGATGAAAAGATACAGTTTCACATTTTGTGAGGTACAGATGAGAACACCCTGGAGTTACAAAAAGAAAGAAATATTTGCTCCATAGGTCTGTTGGTGAGCTATGTGGATGAGGACAAACATTAGCTGAGCAAGGGGTGTTACATATACCTGTGACAGCCTTCTGTTCCTGTACAGTGCCAGGGCTTTCACAGGGCAAAAAGCCATACTACTTTCAGCATGGATGGCTTTGGTTTTGAGAAATAAGAGACTATATTAAACCCTCCTGTCAGTTACTGAAGCAAGGGCACGGAGCACATTATGACTGAGTATGGCAGGTCAAGCCAATAGCTCTCTGCATCTTAAATTTCTTCTCATGATTATAGTCTGATCAATTAGGTTTGAGTCTTCCCCTGTTTCAGTCTCAAGTGCTGCTGAGAGGGTTCGCCACAGAAAGTTGAATTTCAATCCCAACATATACCAGAAAAGTCCTTATTGCATGGCATTAGTTTACAAGGGCTTGTAGGATGTTAATTCTTAAGTATAATTATTGTCAAAGATTGTGCGTGGAAAGGAGACGTCATTTACTTTTCTTTTGCAGAACTATAAACAGCATAGGGATTTATTATAAACTTGCTGTCCTCACTTGAGTCACAGATCTCAAGTTTCCATGTATAAATATTAATGGCAGCAATCTGTTTGGAGTAACATGTAAGCTGCCTGATCACACAGGCCCATATTTTCTAGACCCAACCTCTTTTGCTCACCCTTGAGATTCCGCACCCTGTTGCATTGCCGATACACGTCAGATTCCTTTTAAAGGGAATGTTGTGAGCTCTGGGGCTCACGATTGGCTCTCATCCTTCTCCTGTCATCACACAACTCTACAAAACGTCTTGGAATGGGAGAAATCTGGCTAACAACATCTCAATGCCAGATAATTATCAGATGGTAACTACCCACGCTGATTACCGCTCAAATTAGAGAGGGAGTTAAAAGATGAATTTGTGTGTTTGTGTGGGGGATCAGCTTGTGGCTCATCTCTGCCCAGACTCTTCAGCAGTAGGAAGTGCAGGTATTATATTTCCTCTATCAGGAATGCTAACTGAGAATTCCTAGCTAGAGCTGGGAAAAGAAAATAGGCCTCAGTCCAAACTGTTTCAAGAGGAAGGAAAAAAACCCCAACGTGTTTCCTAACTTGGCTTTGGTTCATGTTTAACATCAAGAGAAGCTATTGATGCTGGAGACTCTGTGCTGAAAATTGTTGCATTCATGCAAGTTGCATTGTCTCCCTTCTGTTGCCTCTTGGTCAAGTGATGTTTCATTTGTGGGCTTGTAGCAGTTCAATATACAGTACTGGAGGGAAGGTCAGGGCACAGAACCCAGCCTGGTACTTTTTGCTCACTTAATGAGTAAATGTTCTGACTATAGACTGGAGGAAAGAAATGGGAAATACAGTCAGAGAGTCAGATAGGAAACAACCCAGCCAAGTCATCATTTAGCTCTTTAAGGATTTCCAGCTGCTCAGTGCTTTACTTTATAGGAGAAACATCAAAGACCATTGACTATCTTTGTAGCTGAACTCCGCAAAAGTATGGATAAGTATATTTTTATGTTACCCTTCTGATATAGGGCACAATTTTTTAACTGAGATTTCTACTGATGTTTTATCAAGCTGTGGCATCTGTCAAGGGAGATCAGAATATTACCAAAAAAGGTGTTAATTCTACACCTCAGATTTTTAACTAGATGAACCTGTATTCAATCTGGACTCTTCCAATCAAAGCAACAAGGGGATCTGTAGACAGATGAAGAAGATAAGTGCCACCACTGTACACTGGCCCTATTACAAGGGAGTTATTTTACAGTTTCAACTTTTACAAAAGCATCCAAACCTCATTCCATAACATACCTGCAGAAGACATATCCATTTCCAGACCTCAGAGGTGTTGTAGGTTCCAAGATTATTGGAAGGTTCACAATTTTTATATTAGCAAATAGAGGAATTAATCCTCATTGGCTACAGAGTTCTCAGTTTCCATTGTTTAAATGATTCCCTTGCTTCTAATGTTAGTTAATCCTGTGATCAGTCTTCCTTTTCTTTTGAGTGGGTGGGTTTCTTGCGCTGAGTGGATGAATTGCGCTCTCCTCCAGCTGGAATTAGCTGATATCAGCACGCTTTCTGAGCCGGCTTTCCTTGAGGATACTTTGTATCCATTATTAGTGCTCCCCCAGCTTTGTTTACCTCCTCCTAGGTCTGAGATAACACTCAGGCAGTACTAACACCTTATTATCTCTTATCTCAAGCTCCCATCAGATGGCCTAACTTACAGAAAAAGTTTCAGGAATCCATGGAGGCATATTTGGGTCAGGGGAAAGGAGGGGGAACAGGAGAGGCAGCTCTGGTGGTCTCATATTCTTCATAAGTGTCCCATAATTTGGGATGATCTTTGCTTGATACACTTTGCCACAGTGGGACTTTGTGTTATTGAGAGTGTTTGAGACAAGCAATTGTGATCTCCTTACACTGGGGAGAGTTGAAAAAAGCACAAAAAATAGTTTTGTGGTGGATCAAGATGACAGTCTAAAGAATCACTATAATAATGATCATTTTAGTTTGAAATAGGAGGTTGGGGACTCATAGGCCCAATTTGCCTTAGTGTAGTTGAAACAGGGATGCAAGTACATGTTACTGTTCTAGTGATTGCTATATCAATATTAAAGAAATCCAACTGACACTGTGCGATTAAATACCATGTTGGCAAAACTGGATCAGGACCATTTTTATTACCTTTACATGCAGTTATCTGCATTTTAAGATGGTTAAAGCCATTACATCTCATTTCAAGGTGTATGATGGTCAAGACACAGGTCAGGTTTCTCAGCTGACTTTAGATGACATTCCAATCTCTGCTAATTATAAGCTTACAACATTTCCCTTACATAGCAGTCAGAAACTTGGAGTATTTCTTCAGTTTATGAATTTAAGATTTTTAAATCTATTTTATTAGGAACTTCTTCTGGCATATGTTAGTTTATAGCCCTATTAGCTTGGGTTACTAAAGTGTTACACAAAATAACAATAGCATTCAGACAAATTTCTGAGGTGCAGAGCCATAAATTTTGACAGCATTTTATTTGATGAAAGTAAACAGTGTAATTTTCCACTTTATGAACTCCATTTGACATACACTCTGATCTTAAAAAAATTATCGCATTTGAGAATGGAGAAGATGGGCTGCTCAAATTCTCCATGACCAATAATTTATCACATCTGTCTCCTGTTTTTTCTACACCTACAAAAGCCTGTTCTGCTAATGTCCTCCAGTGTTTAAAGCTAATGGGTTATATTTGGGGTATTCTGTAATCTAAAATATGTGATAAATATTAGGAATTAAAGATGTCTCCTGAAAGGGCAACAGGATTTATTATTAATCAAAAGAATAAATCAGTTTTTCCTCTGCTATGTCAATCCTTGTCTATTTAAAAAGGTTGCCAGTGTTGCAGTTCTCTCATCTCGTTTTTAGTTGAGTTCCAGATGTTTCTGTTCCTGAGGGCTTTTAGAGAGTTCAGCACTTCTAGCTCCCTGGAAAAGGGGCAGATGCTTTCTCTGGTTCAGGGCTCAATGCTCCATGTTTATAACATAATAGTGCTAACCTAGAACACAGCCTCAAATGAAGTTCCCACTTCTCCATCTGCTAATTTTCTCCTCTTAACATCTTGACAGCATGCAGATTCCTCTGTACCCATCATAAGCAGAGACAGCTTTAATTCCACGAATTCACCATCTCCTGATTGGCAGAACTTGAGGCTCACTAGTTACAAGGTGGGTCTTGCAAATCACAACAAAAAACTTTCAGGAGCAAGAATGATGTGGTCTGTATAAAGGTGACTGCTGGGAAACACTACTGGAAGCAGTGAAAGATTTCCAGCTGGAAAGTCTTAGTGCCTGTTGTTTCTGAAAAACAAGTTGAAAATATGGCTTTTCTACACAATGTGCTTCTCCCTAAGCATTCAGGTAGAGGATACATGACCTCATGAACCTTTTATAGAGACAACACCTTTGTGAAGAAACAGTGTTTTGTGTTGATGATACTTTGGAAAATAAACAGCAGTGTTAGATGAGGGGGAGAGCTTGAAAGTCAGATTTCTGGTTGGTATTTTTTTTTTCCCCAAAATATAACTGTGCTCAGTGCTCCCAGCTGGCTTTTCTCCCTCAGGGGAGAAGAAGACCCTCACATTGCAACATGATACCCAGCCAGGGTTAAGCAAAAATTCTCAAATAGGAAGAAAACAAATTTCTCTCTTTAACTCTGGTCTGTTCACAGATCAGCATTCAAAGAGATATCGTCCCATCATCCACCTTCAACACCCAACTGAAGGAGATGCCTGCTTCTTCGACACCTGAAATTCTCACTTGAGTAGATTTAGATATTCTGCTCTAGCTGAAGCCACTCATGTCATACAGGGATTTTAATCCTCATTGCTACCCATGGTTTGTAGTCTATTTACGTCTGTATTGCTAAACTAAAATAGCATGAGGAAGGGTAGAAAAATAGAGGAACAAAACAATGAGAGGATCTTAAATATAGCCTCAAGTCAGATGCAAAGACCTCATTGTGGAGATGAAACACTTTTGTTGTTTTGCTGTATATTTTAGGAGAGAATAATATCTTAGTTCTGGGCCTGTAAACATTTGCCTTTGAGATGTTTAGAAGCCTTGGTCTCTGCCACAACATGATTATACAGCGCAGAATAATTATTTTACAGTCAATTAAGTACACTGAATGTGGATATTTAGGAAACCTGATTTAAACGTCATCTGTACCATGCTGCATCTCTACCATACCACAGTTCTTCCATCTGAACCAGAGACCAATTACTTAACTAATTAAGCTCAGGGGTTCAGCCAGCTTCTGAAAGAGTGCTTGAAACTTTTGTTTCATCGTGGAAATTATGCCAGACACCATAACAGGCCTTGGCTCTTGGTTTCTGCTGATTCCATAAAGCCAAAGAGAAAATTCTTCTGTAAAGTTCTCTTTTATTAGCACTACAGCTGAAGCTCCAAATAGGAACGCTGAAGCCTAAAGTTTTCTTATGCAAAGAATTACATTTTCCAATCATGTACTCTATTAGTCAATAAAACACTACATTTTTGCAGCAGACCAAATTCATGGCATACACAGATATTCAGTTTTTGATAATGGCTGAACAAGGGTTTATGGAAGCTCTTATTAAGAAAAGTAACATATTCATTTAGAAGTCATCCAGTGTTATGGGAATTTCTCCAAATGTTATTATAATATTAGAAGGATGATTAATATTGTGGCACACATAAAATTCTTTCATCTTTTCTGGGACACAATTTCTTTTCTGTCTATGACTGACTGTGAAGTGGAGAAAGATATCACTGCAGGAAGGAAAGTGGGTTTTGCTGGTTTCCCTCCAAGCATTTTGACTGCACTACTTACAGCAGTCTGATTTGGTATTAGACTAAGAAAGGGGTACAACTGACTTCAAACTAAAGCAGAACAAGAACAAACCAAAAGACTGAAATACTACTAGTACTATGACTACTACTAGTAGTAGTAAAAGAAAAAAAAAAATTAGGCTGTATCTTTTAAATAAATGTCAGACATTGCTTGAATCAAATTCCAAACTGTCTTGTTACATGGAGATTTAGTTCTTCAGCACTTCATCTAAAAATATTTAACTTAAAAAAATCTTTTAATAAAGCACTTTTCCCCCTCCCACCCCCCCTTCACCTTATACACTTAATATTTACTAGGTTTTTACCCTTATCACTTAGAGGAGGCAAACACAGACATAAACAGTACAATAAAAAAGGCCATCAGCCACTTGGAACTGTTATATTTAGCAAGGCAGATGCTCCCTTAGTTGCATTTGGCTCCACTTAACATTGAAAATACAGCTGTATTATGGGAAAGGAGAAGGAAAATTTGTAATATTACACACACAAGTCTCCCATCCTGTTCTGCGATCAGTCCCAGTTAATCTCTCTCCAAAATCTCTGTCACATTAGATGTTTGTGAAAATATAGGTATCACTTTGTCAGGCATGTCAACAACAGATGACAAGGATGGTCTTTTTTGATTTCACTGGGATGCTCTCAGCTTGCATAACCAAAGACTGGTAACTTCAGAGTGTCTGGAATGTTCCCTCACTTGTTAGCTCCTCAAACAAAACATCCTTTTCTTCATTCAAATAACAAATGGATTTAAGACATTTTCCTGAAGCAACCTGGGCTGTCCCTGTTTTTCATCAGGAGCTTAGCAGCGCAGTAGAATGAGTATTCAGTGTGATGAATTGGGTGTAGGGTGAAGGAAAAAGATGAATGTGCACAGGCATTGTCAAGGCTTCTCTGGTAGAAAATGTTAACGATGTGTTTGGAGTTTCCTGATAAGTCTGTCATATTGCCCATTACTGGAAAAAATCTTCCCTTCTGACACCATGCTGGTGTGATTGTGGAGGCAGAAATGGGAAGTAGTGGCACTTATGAAATACAAATTGCAGGTGGTTTTTCTGTCTGGGGTTCAGATGAAGCACTGAAACAAAAGTTTCTCTGCTTTCACTCTCAGAAATGCAGCCAACTGTACCTAGGCATGAACAAGGCGTACGGGATTGTGCGGCGATTCAGACTGATTTGCAGGAGTACAAAATCAGAGAGTTGTGCTCCTGCCTGTACAAATAGAGCTTTATTAAGCTTCTAAATGAAAGAAATAAGATCAGGAGCCAACTCATTGGACTTGCTGAAAATACATTATAATTACTTGCAAATTTTTTAATATAAGTTAAATATTAAGAAAAGCTTTGAATCCAGTTGCTCAGAGCAAACATCTCTCAAAGCTGAGAAAAAAAAAAAAAAAGGAGAAAGGGGCCAACCCCATTTGCTGATGTAGGTGTGAAATTATTTCTACATTCTTTTAATTTTAGGCAAAAGATTAGCAATATCTGTCACAGATTGCTGAGGACTCTCCATTAACTCCAGAGGCCAAAGCACTTTTGCTTTGAGTGGATATGCTATTTCTGCTCTGTAACATTAATTCTCTACTCAAAGCAATAAAATTCCTCTAGTTAACCTTGAAATAAAACCAGATTGATTATTTCTGACGTGTGGTATTGAAATCAACACCCTGCTGTGGAAGAGGTGTTGAAGAAGAGCCTCTATCTTAAATGAAATATTGTTTCCCTTGTGTAAGGAAGAGATTAAAATCCCAGAAATGCAAACTCTGGCAATTTGATAATCAAGAAAAAGAGATAGCAGGGGCTTGACCTTTCAGCCAAGTACAACATCTTTTCTAGCAGTTGTATTTGTTGAAATGCTGCCAATTACTGAAGACTAGCCATTGCTTTTATCCAGCTGCCTGCCTGCTGTCATTCAGCAGAGGCAGTGTAAAGACTGGCTGGAGAGGGAGGAGCTGAAGTGGAGATGGATGACTGCTCTAACCTCCAGTCCACATTAGAGGAGAATTGCTCCTGGTGTGGGGGAACACTTTTGCCTTTGCATGAGCGCAGCTCAGCTCCAGCTCTTGGGTGGAGACAGTTTCCAGGCAGGAGTCTCACAGCACTGACATTACGGGATGAAAATGGGCGCTGTCCATTTGGATAAAGGAGCACAGCATTCCCATTCCAGCTCAAGAGCAAGTAACAGCAGAAGGAAGCCCCAGATATCTGCCTGTGTAAGTGCAGGAGAAGCCCTGGAGGGCTTAGTAACTCCAGAGCATGCTATAATTTTCTCTCTCAAAGTTGTTTTGGTAGCATATGAAAATTTTTGCAACTCTGACTACATATAATTCCCTATAAAAGACTTTGTCCTGGGAAAGGAGTCAGGATAGTCCACATGTGAGCTGTTTAAAGGGCATTTTTAATGTGTAAGGCCTTAATGTCAGTGTACATTTTGTAGAGTCACTGCATCTTTTCCAACAGCTATAGCATGGTCCAAGATGCATCAAAATGATGCTTTTTCTCATGGGCATGTGAAAGAAACTCCATCAAATAAGGAGTTTGCATCTAAATATCCCAATTCCAAATCTGAACAGTTGATATTCACCCAAAAACTCACTGGATAAAACTTTGCAAAGTGAGTGCCCTACAGAAAATCAAAACTGAAATAAAACTTGGAGAGTATTAGGCAACTACAGTTTCACACAGACACAAAACATGCAAAAGATTGAGAAGTTTTCAGAATCAAGAAAAGAGAGCTGATGAATGCTAGAAACACAAGGATATGTGGAATTTATTCTGTTCTCTAATAAGTATGATTTTTAACAAAACAATTATACGCTGTGGTGTTTTTTTCCCCACAGGACACCAGAGTCCTCCAAGGCACAGGAGGGCTAATGTCTGTGGATGGATCAGGCTTGTGGAGTGAAGGAGTCTGTTGTTTGTGGGTTTGCCTTCTTCAATTTGATTAAAACCTTGCCAAAGAAATTCTGGCATCTCTGTACTTTTTAAAAATTGCTCCACCAGATGGTTATTATTCAGCTTGTGGGGGAGGCACTGGGGGAGTTGTTTAGGATTCCAGAACTTTTATGTGCACATGTCACCAAATTAATAAGGACTGCTTCTCTCAAAGCAGAGCTTGATTGGTACAATGTACGGGCTGGAAATAGCAGTGCAGCGCCGGTGTCTGCTGCAGTTACCTTGTTTTGGCTGTGTTCCATCAGGAGTGTGGGATGTGCCACACAGGCATCTGGGAAGAGGCGAGGATGTGGGACATAGAGACTGCACTAAGGATGTAGGACATAAAAACTGCACCAGTGATTCAACTAGACCAGGGCACCTGTAGGTGTTGACTGGGGAGTCTTGCAGGGTTCCCTGAGATTTCCTCACTTGTTGACAATCCCCTGCTACTGGAAGAAAGTGAAAATGGAAATATTTCCAAACTTGCTTTGGCAAAAGGAGAGCCCAAAAGCGTTTCTGGAGTTGGGCTGAAGATCCAACTGTTCCACCAGAGCCCAATGAAGAACATGAAAGTGCAAGTGTGTTATCCTGCGGATGGGGGATACAGCCAGGAACTGGCTTCTCTAAGCTTAGAATTACATAAGCAACCTTTCTGCTGAGAAATTCTGCAGTGTCAGATTTTGTATTTCTTTTTCTTTTATAACACACTCAGACTTCCATTTTAGCATTTTTCTTACTCAGAAATTTTTCTTTTCTTGAATTGGACAAGGACAGGGAGAAGAAGTTGAAGATTATACTAAGGTTTGAAAAGACTGAACATCATACTAAGGTTTGAAAAGACTGAACATCTCTGCACATAGGGGAGAATTTGAAGATATTCTCTTGCTCTGAGACTGTTATTTATATAGAGTTTCTAGTGAATGAGTTTGTAATGAGCCAGACTAGTTTCTTCTAGAAGTTCAAATACTGCATGGTCTGTATCCAATCTCTAATAAAGAAATTTTTTTTTTTAGCTAAAATAAAAATTAATCAAGAAATAAAAGCATTCTAAAAAAGTGGTCAATGATATCTTGGGAATACGCAGGCTATTATTTTTAATAGCTTGTGATGCGTGCAGAGTTGTTTCCTCATATTCCTGTGACAAAGACATGCAATAATTCTGTACCTCTGCACACAAAAACTGTGACAAAAGATTCATATAGACACACTGCCATGTGCTTACATCTTTATTCATTTCCTCAGGTAGTTGCACCAGAGCCCTGTTTTAGTTTGGCTCAGTGAGCAGGAGCCAGCAGGTGTTGAGTTTGACAGATTTGTTTCCAGCCAGGCTTTGTCTGTTTTGGAGTCATGCACTATCTCTTTTCTGGGTCCAATTCTGAGCCACTGAGGCCAGGAGTTATATCTTATCTTTAATCATGGCTCAGGCAGAGTCTGTAGGATATGGTGTCAGAAAGGGATCTAGATACTTCAGTAGCAGTAACAATTATTATTAAAATAATTGAAAAAATAGACTATATTCTGTAAAGAAGCTGGTCCCAATTGTGGATGCTGAGTGCTTCTGCTATGTGCACCTTCAGTTTAACCTTGCACAATAAATTTGAATAAATGTGCCTGTGGGGAGGGTCTTTCAAAGTGCTCATTACTGTCATGAGTCTGCTGGCGCTGATGTCAGGAGCAGACTTCCCTCTGGAATTCAGATAGCTGATCCAGGCCAATGCTAGGTGCTTCTGAAAATCCCAGCCTTACAACCCATTTATTTGCATGAATCCATTTCCTTGGAAAATTGAAAACTAAACAGGAATTTTAAAGGCATAATGCTACTGCCATCACAAATCTTGCACCCTCACCTAACCTCTTTCAACCTAAAGAGTATAAATATGCTCAGGCCATACATGGAGTGCTTGGATATCCCGATGAACAAGTGAATGCATCAGGGCATCCTGCTTGGCAGAAATGTGTTGGCATCTCTGACATGCATCAGTTGCTGAGTTACTGGACGGGGTCTGCAGCTGAGCCTTCGAGCAAGAGCATTAAGAGGAATCCCCATTATTTGGTATTATCTCAAGAGAAGTTTAATATTAGCACAAAGAAGCTAGTGTCACTTTTTGAACTCTTACCTGGCAGATCCCAAATCACTGTTTACCTACTTTTGCAGAACAAAGTGGCCCTGCCAGGATAGGTAGGACAAGTAGTTATGGATTTTAGGGACTGGCAAGCATTCATCCCCAAACCTCTTAGGGCACACATTTTCCTCTCTGAACAGTGGAAGAAATTTGAGATTTTATATGCGTGGGAAGGATAGAGAACTGTTATGATTATGCCCTCATAAACTACTCTATAGCAGAAGACAAATGACCAACATAGACAGGAATGAAACCACGCAATAAAGGAGCAAGAACTACAGCAGCCCTGACTCTGCAAAAACATGTGATTCCTCCATATTATGTGTTATAGATATTGCCTTGTGTCTGTTTTACAGTGCATTGCATAGGCTCCTGAACTCAAGGAGTTCCTGGGAAAAAAAGGCTGTGAAAGCAAGAGTTATCCACCAGAAGAAAGGGAGAGAAAGTTGCCAGTGGATAGCTGCAAGTGTTTGTCTAAAACTGGAGGAGGAGCAGGTGGAAAAAATCAGGAAAGGAAAAGAGAGATTCGTATGCTGTGGCCTACCAGAGTAGAGAGGCAAGCAAAAAGTTACCTAAAACATTGAAAAAGGGAAATACATTTGGTGAGTAGAAAATAGCTGCCAGCTGCAGACTTTCAGAGTGAGTTTTAAATATTGCTGAGAGTACATTGCTCAGGAGTTAACTGAATCTTCTGGGCATAAAATTTCATTTAGCACGTTGCACTAAAGTGCTGCAGCTTTCTGCAAAAGTGGCAAAGTTTCTTACACAGGCTTGTGTGTTACACCCCTTTTGATATCTGGCAAATTTGTGCATAAAGGAATCTGACATGCATCTCCCATGCCTCCTTCCAGTGAGGCAACCACATGTACATAATCAATGGCTAAACTTTATATTCTCTTGGCTTTTGTTTCTTTTGTACTTCCTTATTAGATTAGGAGCAAATTAGAAATAGCTAGGAAGCAATGTTTTTCCTCTGCAAAAGTCTCAACAAAAGCAATTTATTTTGTTTTCATAGTCAATTGCAACTGATACATGTCTTTTGCCATAAACCTGATGTGCTTTGATTAAAAGTATAATTAGTGCAAGTTTCTATTTAATTTAAAAGCTATTTTAAATAGGAAAAAGTTTTCTCACACAATTTCTTAACCTAATTGAAGAAAATTAGGTTCTTACTATAATACAGATTTGCCACAGCACTTGACACTGTGATGGACTTCAGATTTAGAAGTCAGGCCTTACTGGGAAGTAGCTTGGGAAATACTTAACAACATACCAAAGGCAGTGGATGGGTTCAGGTCATAAATCTCATCTTTCAAGTGATCTAAAACAAGATACCTAAATATAAGGATATTACTTAATTTGGAACCTCAACCTTGGCACAGGCTCATAGTATCTTGCCTGAAGGTGGTTTCTAATTGTTTAATATGCCACAATTCTTTTTCTGAGTTGTCAGCAAATAGGTGCAAAGACGAGCATTATACAAGGACTGTTTCCCTGTCATTCAAAAATGTTCCAAGTCTTGTTAACTTTCCCTTTAAATGTATATCAAAGAGTTAAATATCAATGAAATGCCTTTCAGAAAGTAAGAATGGATAAAAAACCAAGACCTGTTTGGATCTGAGTTTTAAATGCATGGTAAAGCACTGATGGATGTTTCATTAGAGTTTTGGAGATTTTTTACCCCTTTAAAAAAAAAATTGAGAAAATCTGTCAAGAATTTTAGCTGGGAAGTTTTCAGAGGCCTGTTAATTTACTGCTCTGTTTATCCGTGCCTTCTGTGTGCAGCTGCAGAGCATTATTGTGTCAAATGTATTAAAATGAGGCACTGATTTAGTTAGAGAAACTCTGCAGGAACTGATGAAAGCAATCTCTTGAAAAACCAGGGAAATATGCTTCTCTAGAGCTCTTAAAAGGGACATTTTGACAATGTATCAAACAATTTGGAAATGCAAATGAAAACCCACAAAGCTGCTGGTTGGTACTGCCTAGGTTGTTACCCCTCTGTAATGTCATAACGTCATAACTCAATACTCTCATCTCATTCAGAATCCATTCATATGTGTTTAACCTGAGGTCCGAGTTTAGGCCTTGCTGATTTCACCAGCAGTTAAATCCACACCTAAGTTCACAGCAATATGAGGAATGCAAACACAATTTTGAGATGCAGCAGATATGGAAGGGGATGTATGCTGTGAGGATGCCTATTGGTCTTGACAATATTATCCTTGCACTATAGGAAACCTGGTACCTTTGATCCTAACAGTGTCACTGGGAATTAGACGTTTAAATAACTCTTGAGAACCAAAACAACATAGTGCTAAGGTATTTAGGCAGCTAATGGTGCAATCCACACTGCCTGGTAGGATTTCTAGCCTTGGTAATGTACTTAGTTTCAGCTGGTTTAAGAAAATACCCAAACATTGCAATTCAATAAGTCACATACCTTCTAGCAGCAATAATGTTGTTTCCTTATGAGTGCTTCCTTATTAAAAGTGTCCCATTCAAATACGTATTATATGATTTGTGTAATAACATGTTGCACATCTGTTCATTGTAGCTTCATTTGGATTAAGGGAATGTGAGACACTGTGCAATAATTTCATTATCTTTTCTCATGGTTTTGTGATCTGAAAAAGCTGCAAAACATTTGAAAATAAGATAATCTAGATGTCTAGTCTTCATAATGTGTAGAGCACTGTAGTAGTGCTTTAGCTGAGCACACATGATCATTCCTTGAGGAAGCAGCAGGGAGGGACAGCACTGCAGTGAGCAGCTGTCCAGCTTTTGCTAGCGAGCACCCCATGTCCAGTGCATTTTGGTGTATGTCTATTAAATATTGCTGGAGGTTTGGTGTTATAGGAAGAACTCACATGGATCTTTCATGTTATTCTGACCACAATCAAAATCTGAACAAATGCCAGAGGGCCTTCTTCTCTCCTCTGCCATACTCACAAGATACTATAAATGTGAAGATTGCCCTAACAGGCACTCTGCCATCTCTGAAGTTCCAAGGAAGGAGAATTCCCCTTGGCTTTTTGCATCCTGATGCATCTCTGCAAGCCCCTACCCACAGCTTCCTACTGTCTGAGGGTTAAAGTCCCTTACATTCTTGACTTAACTTCATGTAGGCAAAAAAGTTTTACTTGTCAATATAAATAACTCAACCCTCTTAAAATCCTGTTAAATTATTTTCCTCAATAATTTCCTGTGACATTGAATTCCATGGACTGATAATGTGCTACTTTAAAATACTTTCCCTTCTGTTCATTTCACATTTTCTGCCTGTCAATTTAATCAAGTTGTCTCTTGTAATTACTTTACGTGGCTAGGACTGGTTATGGAGGAATACCAGACCTCTTTCTCCTAAACTATTCATTATTTTGGGTGGCCATTCTTATACTCTTCCTTTCTAAACTAAATAGCTTTGGTTGTTTTAATTGTTCTCAATACCTAATCTCTCTCCCACTCTCTTATCCCCCGTCCACGCAAAACTTTACCATCTGTGGCACGCAGGAGTTTGGGATTTGAGACGGACTACCCTGTGACACAGTATTAAGGGGGGGAAAAAGTATCACCAAATCAGAAAATCCTAGTCTGTTCCAATATTTCTTTTAGCAATCCTTGCAATTTTTATAATTTTGCCCATTCGCTTCCTTGTTCTGAAATCTCAGCAGCACGCCAGCCTGCTAACGGTAAGTGCTAGATCAGTTCCTGAAATACTCTAGGTAATTTAGATCTCTAGGTAATTTAGATCCCAGCAGTGTATGAAAAATAATTAGGCTTTTTCTTGCACTCCATATCACTTCACATTTATCTAATTTAAATTGTAACTGTTACCCAACCACATTGCTGATAGGTTTATTCAGTCCTGTTTGAGTGTAGATACCAACTATCCTAGTTGCTCTTGTTTTGTTAACACTACATTTACAGAGCTTTTCTTTAGTCCCCAGAGGGAGAGCTAAAAGGATGATGGGGTTAGTTTCAGATACTAAAAGGTGAGGTGTTAGATAATTATTTGACCTGTAATTTGCCTCATACAGAACATCTGAGATATGTGCAATCCTTACTTGTCACACAAGTGTTACTATCAGTGTACCTAAGGAACAATGTGTAAAGTTTTACTGTTTGTTTGGTTTGTTGGTGTTTTTTTTTAACTTTTCCAATTTGTTTATTATTTTTTTTTGCTAGTAGAACAGTGACAGGACAGTTCCTAGGTCTCCATGAACCTAATCGACCTAGTCTTGGAATCAAATCTTCTTTCACACTCACTTATCAAAACTTCTAGAGAAGTTTCTTTGAAGCTATAAAAAAAATTGTGTTTGGATTATAGGAAAAGCAGTTGAGAGTGACTAAGAGATAATGCACAGGCAGCGTATGCTTCATTTCTCTATTAACTGAGTGAAACATGGACGTTTTAACTAAGCTTTTTTTCAGATTTTGAATTCATTAGAGCTTTAATATAAAACATCCACTGGTAGGTGCATATGAATTTAAAGTTAATGTAATGGTCGAATGTTGTAAAGCTACCTCCATGTTTTTCACATTGTCTGTTACCATAGAATCTAAACAGTTATGGCATAGCAGCACTGGCAGCTGGTGCTAGCTTTGAGAATACTTCTAAATTCTTTAATAAGAAACTTCTGGATTTGATATTAACACTCTTTCAAGCCATTCTTATTAGCACCCACCTACCTTTTTTGCTTGTGTTCAGCAGATTTTTGCACAGATCTGACAGGATTTTGTAGTCAAAAAAAGGGGAAGCACCAAAAATATAGCCATTTTTCAATCTGGGGTCATTGGCATTGCTGCATGGACTGCATGAAGTACATATTCACCAGGCTGTCCAAAGTTCAGCAAGTACCTTAATACAATGCAGTGCTTGGTTTAATTGCCTGAGGTGTTTATTAGCATTGTATTCACTGTTAATGAAGCAAAGTGCCTTGCTATGCTACCAGTTTGTTCACTGATTGTGAGACAAACTGGCAAAATTTGTTTGCGGTTAGCAGTATTTAGTGTTTGATGGAGGTTAGGTTGAATGAGGTTACTTTGACATTGTTACCTTCCGAGCATCTCAGGTTTTTAAAGAAATGGTCATTGGAAAGAAATTATGATTTGCTGAGATGGATTGATATAAACTGTAGATCATTCAGAAGCCTTGCAGTTCCTAAGGTTACATGTCTTTCTTCATTCACCTTCCCCTGAAAGCAAAACAGTCAGGTTTTTGTCTTACTTTATTTGGGAAATCTAAAACATGTAATTTAGGCATATTAGATTCTGTCTGAACCTTGCAGAAAACCTGAAATGGACAGCACAGGCTTCTGGGCAATGCATCAGTTGCACAGACAGGACAACAGGGCAAAGCTAGACAGTGTGAGGTCCCTGTATTTTGTAGGAATAAGACTGCCAAAATCTGTCATGGATAACTGTGTGGTGATTGAGCTGCTTGTGCTTAGCTGCCCTTTCCTTTTGCTCTGTCCCAAGAGACCATCAGAAGAGGAAGCTCTTGGCTGGGAAGCTGCTGAAACAGGAATAGTTGAGCCAAGGCTGCAAAGAACAGGGAGAGAGAGCCTGGATGTAAAAATGAGCAGAAAACTTTTATTGTCCTATTTTGACTCTAGCTGCTGTAAACTAAGAGAAATTCAACAGTCCTGGTCCAGTGATTAAAGCAAGACCATCTGGATAGAGACTGACTCCCAAACACCAGTGCCAGCTCACACATCTTTAGTAAATATTTGTGGATGGATTGCTCAACTCATCCAAGATCTATCTTGGAAACACTCACTCTTCTGGAACTATAGGAACTGCTGAGCTCAAGGAATTTACTCCTGTATTTTTTTGTGTCAATTTTTTTCCTCAGTCCTCCTTCTGGTGGAATTTTGGGAGTTGAGAGCTTTTTTTTTTTTTTTTTTTTATCAGAAATTATTGAAGAATTGCCTTTTCTTGTGAAATTCCTTGGAACTTGTAGGAATACCACCATTAAATATTTTCATGCCAGTGGGTTGGAAAAAGAAACCTGTAAATATCACCCTGTGAAGGAACAACAGTTCATTTTTTTTTGTGAAGAAGCTGACTGTAAAGGGAATGTTTGATAAGAAAAGCGAGTCCGTGTATAAGCTACAGGCAGCTAGGAGAGTACCATGGATATCTCCAAATGGTACTTCCCATGTTTCATGTGCCTTACACAAAACGGCGTGGTCTGCCTCTGCAGGGAACTGTCTCCATAGTCTAAAAAAGGAGACTGGTTGACAAGCTTAGCCAAAATCATGCATAGGGCTGCCAAAATAACTACTTAGGATGAGAATGACTGCTGAAATACTCATCATAATACCATCATGTGTGTTATCACAGCCTCTTTCTGAAAACCACCCTTGGCAGTGCTTAAAACACAGTCCTTACATTGTGATTAAGCCAACAGACAAAGATCTATACAGTCTTGATTCACAAAGACTACATTGAACGGGGTGTTGGAACTTGAAGGAGATGCTGCATCTCCTGCCTGCAGGACATAGAAAATTTCCCACAAATCACAACACCTAAGCCAATTTCACCAGGACCTGCCTAGTTTGTTACCTGTTCACATACCAACACCTCATGGAAGCCTCCAAGACTAACTGAAGTGTGTACAACACAGAGAATAGTCCTCAGAGATGCAAACCAGTCAACTTCTTTTCATTTTCACACGTAACTTCCCTTTCCATATCTGACAGTGAGGGCTCAGCTGCCTCATGCAGAGGATTTTGCAGTATGTTAGTCTTTCAATGAGCCGCCTTGATAAAGATATTTTAAATGTGTATTCCATCATGCTCCTGCTTATACTTACGCTGTACCTCAGATTGTATAAATGACACCTTCATCATCTAGAGTCTTTCCCTGAAGTCCACCACAAATGAAATATGAGTCCCTATCTCCTTCAGCAGCCCTCCAGCCCTCAGTGTGGATCTTCAGTAAACACTACAGCAGCACTCTGATGGACAAACACATGTAAAGAGATTAATAACACATGAATATCACATGTAAGCACTGCCTACACTTCTCCACTCTTACAATGCCTTGTCTTCCATTGGATCATGACAAGACCTGGAGCTTACATTTCCCTTGCATAATATACTTCAGCAAGCACATTGAATATCCAAAGGAAATTTCGTGTGTGAAACCAACCTATCAATAAACACCAGAATGAGTGAATAATTGATGGAAAACAGACATGCTCAAAGATCTGAGAAAGAATATTTCTTACAAACCCTTTGTTTAATCTTTTCCTTTTCAGTTCTTGTCTTCAAGGGAAGCCTGAGAAATGCCTCAAAATAAGTACCTGGGAACTAAAACTCATAATACTATTAGAAATAAAGAATTGATTAGAGAAATACTACTTTCATAGCACATTTCATAGCATTTATTGTTTCCATGACTGCTAATTCTCTCAAGTTCAATTGATGATCAATTACCCTTCTCCTTTTCTCACAGGAGATAGATATCATCTGTTTTGTTGCAGGTGTTTCTGAGGTACCTGCTGCATTTTCTCTCAAATGATCTGGATGATTAACAAATTCAAAGTGGTTGTTCTCAGCCTCCATGAAACTCCAAACACCTCTGCTTTTCTTTCAAGCTTGACGAAGAACCTATATACTTGAAAGCTTGTCTGTTTTGACTATACGTGTAATTAAAAAAAAAACACCAAGAAACAAACTTCCTTCTGGTTCAAATCTTGCCTGGCTTAGGAATACTTTTTTAGAGTCAATTGTATAAGATGCAATTTAAGACATGCAAGTCACAGGATCACAGAATAGTTAAGGTTGGAAGGGACCTCTGAACAACATCTAATCCAATCCCCAGTGTTTTGAATGCTCAAATGTATGTAAAAAGTATTATTTAAAATCACACAGTGTTTATATGTCACATAATTCAAACAGATTTTAATCATCAGAAATTAGACTTGTTCCCTTTGCAAATATTTCTGAACATGAAAACAATTTGTTAAATTGGATAAAGCTGCCTGTAGCCTATGGTTTAAGAGTAAAAATATACATTGTTTTTCCAGTGGTTGCAATTATTTGCTTGATTCTGATCCATCTTACTTTTTCTCCTTGTTTAGTGACCAAAAAAAGCCCAATATGGTTGACTTGATATTATAATGGGTTGGGCAAACTGTATTTTGATTTTTTTTTTTGTATTTTGTGGCTGGCAGATGTGCTCAACATTTATCTGAAGCAGCTGTGGGTCTATCTGTTAGTTACTGTTTACTTGAGGATATTGGTGATGGCCTTGGTGGTAGCACTGGTTCCGGGCTTCGAGATTTGAGGCTTGGCAGACAAGTGTCTTCTTGTCTCCGAGGAATAGAGAAAGTGTGGGAATAGGCTCCACAGTGGGAAGGCCCTGTCTTGTGCCTTCATAAAAATGCTTTTCCTGCCTGTGTTTCCCTCTGTAGAGCTATTTGTTCGAATGATTTGTTGGTACTTAAAGAGCAGGCCAGTGTATAATGCTGTCTAATGTCATCAATTTTCTACATTTCAAACACACTTGGATAAACCTTTCAGGGAATAAATATAACACCAAAGCCCAGCAGTTGCAGCTTAAATCACTTGTACACAATGTGGTCTATTTTTTTCTTAATCTATCTGCACTTGCTGTGGGGGAATTGGGCTAAATTTGCAACAGAGAAAGTACGCTGCATTACATTTACAGGTTTCACAGCCTTGGGCATAGGAGAATTGGAATTGAAGTACTTTTTCCCCTTCCCATCTCCTGCATTGACTGGTTGTCTGAAAGAAAAAAGAATATCATTAATTCAGACAGTGATGAGTGTTGTTAGTTGGCACATCCAAGTCCAGAATATCAAAAAGATGAGCAACATATAAATCCTCCTGCCCTTAAATATGGTAAAACTTAAAACATCCCTGAACTGTGCACTGTACCAGCTGATGGCTGGGATGAATCAGAGCAACCATATGGCAGGGAGGGAGTTGAATGATGAAGCAGGAGGCTTAATTTTCTAAGCTTAAGAAGGAATGTCAAATAGTCACCAAAATAAATAAATAAATAAATAGATAAATTGATATTGGAAACTGTCTGAGTTCAAGAGAACAGTGTTTTGAGTTGGCTGCATACACAGGCTTATCACACAAACACACCCAGCGTTTTTTGGATGCTGTGCTCATCTGCTCTTTTGAGCAGCCTGTCGAACACATTGGGTATATAAATATCCTGCTCTGTGAAACAGTCTGTCTGCTGCTTATGATTCCAGCAATGATAATATGTGCTGGTTTGTTGTGGCAGGGTCACCTCAGGTGCAGTGGTAAAGCAATGGGATTTTGTGGCACATTTGGGATTTTTGTGCATAGGGAGGAACTGCTGATGTTATTTCATTGAGACACTAGAGTAGAATATTACTGTGCCCCTTAATTTAGACACAGCCTTTGTTGGTTTGATATTACAGTGTCCCTTTCAGAGTACTTTACTGATGCAGTAATTTCTGGGTTGCACTGTGCTCAGCTATCTATTAAAAACATTAGGTAAGACCTGTGACCTTTTGTTGGCAAATAAGAGACAGACATTTCCAGCACATGAGCATAAGCAAGAGGAAGAGATTAGTCTTTTGATGATTTAAAGCTACCTGACTTGAACTTTAAAAGAATACTGTCCATTCAACATGTGTTTAAAGAAATAGCACTGGATGTATCTGTAATTTCATGGGGACCTATAGTCCCTCCTAATTGCTATTTCACTGTACAGAAAAATCCTAGATGTACCTCTTTGCAATTTCTCTGAATTCTTTTAATATACCTTGTGCAACGCTGAATCGATCACACTGATGTTGCTGAAAGGAAGTGGGGTGGCTTATTTTGCTTATTTCCACAATCAGGGAACATACTCCCTGAGCCTGCAAAGCATCTCCAAAAACACTCCTCTTCCTGCTAGTCTTACAAGTCATGATGAGGAGGAGCATACTTCCCACTCTCCCTGAAACTAAGAACAGCATGTTGTGTGATGTGAAAATATTTCCAGACACCATAACATTGTAATCACAGATCATTACTTCTTTTCTCAAACCAAAAGCAAAATTCTAGTGTTTGGTTTTATTATCCCAAAGCTGTTGTATGAGCCAAAAATTCTGTATTAGAAGTATACTCAAACAAACCTAGATTTCTGATAGGTTTTAATTGTCAAAATGTCCCCTGTTAATTTGGGCTTATGTATGCTGTGGACCTCTTGAGCTGCAGGAAACAATATATTGGAATTAATTTGGGGGCTTTGTGGCATTTTGAGGAACTCTTGTGGTCCAAAGACTCTTCTTTTAATTTCTGCACAGCATGTGCGTGGCGTTTGCTACCATAAAGAGGTGGAATTAAGTCAGTAACTGTGTGGGGGAGACTTGCTGACAACAGCAGTCACAAAACAACTTCCCCTGTTCTTGGTCCGTTGCCCTCGCAGAACTAACCCGTACAAAGAAGAGGCAGACTGGTTTGTTCTTCTCTCAGAGAGCCATTGAACATGAAACGAACTCCTAGTGCCACGCAAAAGTCACAGACAGCACAACTGTTATTAGGGGATAATGGTCTTTTTGTAGTCAGCAATGGGCTCAGTTCTGTTTCTGCTGACTGTGAGTCCCGCAGTGTGAGGCATGGTAAGCCTATAGCACTATCCATAGCCTGCAAACAGAGGAATGAACCTATGACCCTCCCTCCCTTCACCGCTGCAGAAAAGCCACCTTTCTCATGTAAATGTGCCCCTTTTGTTTCCTGGTGTTAGCAGCAATGATGTCATATAGTCAACCATCTCTTCTTGCTTTCCAAAGTGTATAAAGCACTCGTGAATGAAAGATAGGCAGAGGTTTAAAAAGAAGATCATGACAGCCGGTCAGAATTAGTCCAGCATTACTAAATATTGTGTGCCTTGCTTCAAATGCATCTTTTTGGGTAATTGTTAGAATGTGTGAAGGTAGAAAAATTGTCACCTCCAGAGCCCTGGGATCTCTAAAAATTATTTTTTATTTATTTTTAATTTTTTGGGTGTGTGATTCAACATTAATGAAAGTTTCTCAACCAAGATATAATGTACTGCTTGTCAATATCAGTTAAAATCATGGGGTTTCAATAGGAGAGACTCACTGCAAGAGTTTATTTTGGTATCCAGCTGTACTTTTTGATTTATTGAGACAGGATTGCTTGCCAGTTACCACTGTAAAGCCATATTAAAAAAAAAAATAAAATTACAAGAACCTGGAAAGCAAAACCTGTGGTGTTCAATTAAGCAATCTTCCTTTCTTTTAAAGGAAAAATTCATCCAGGAAATTCAGGAAATATACAAAAGTATTTTGGAAAGCAATTTAGTTTTAAATAGAAGCTGAATGGCTAATTAACCATTGGTTAAAATTCTACTGTGGTAGGTTGACTTTGTTGTCTTGCTCTTCAAAAGGGAATAAGAATCTGAAAATTGAGCAAGAAGGAAAAAAAATGGTAACATTTCTGTAATACAACAGGGGATTTTACAAAGCATTCCCTTGTTCTATATGCCAGGATCCAGCCAGAATTAGCATGTTCTAAAAATAATATGAAAATCTGTTAATTATTTATGTCTTCTTACTTGACTATTCATTAGGATGTGTTTGTTGTCACTGCAAAGACAAAACTCAAAAAATTGCTGCTACCAAACCTGTTCTGAGGTTTTAGTTTGTTACAGCAAAAAATGGATCAGAATAGGCACAAGTTGTAGGGGAACATCTTTTTCAGCATGCAGAGGAGAGTATGGAAAACAAATAGAGGGCAGCCAAAGTTGTAATAAATAGAATTTATGAACCAATACATGTACATCAGTTGTGTTTTTTAGGGCTCTGAGCCTTTAAAGATTTATGCCAGGGGACTACTTGGAGTACATAAAGTCTTTTAGTATCACTGCCTACGTTATCTCTGTTGAATTCTGATGTTTAGGTGTCAGTCGCAGAAATGAAAGAACTTATCAGTGTACAGAGAGGTAACAAACAATTTTATTATTTTTTTGTTAAAAGAGTGCCTCCTGTCAACTTAGACTTCTTAAAGGTAGGTCAGGTCCTCAGCTGGCACAAAGCAGATCAGCTCAGCTGAGGTAAATCAGTCTTTCAGTGTATATATACAGAGTGAGCTTTTACTTCTCAACAAAGGCCTTCAAGGCAAAGGAGAATACAGCATTTGAAATTCCTGAGCCAGGAAATACCAATCACCGTGGAAAAGAAAGTAAGAAACCCAGGACTCTGGAGAGGACTAAATCAGAAGGGGATAATAACAAATGGAAAGTGAAGATAGATTTGTTGTAATAGGGCACCTGTCTTGTCACAACTAAACCTGGTCATGAAGTCAGTACTCATCTGTGTGAGTTCCCCAGAGATTCACATGGAGAGGCAGCCCCCTAAAACATGAGAGAATCAGATGCCTGTGAAGTGTGTACAGGATCCCACAGAGTGCAGAATATGCAGATGAATATTAAACTTTTATTGCCCTACAGAGCTGAATACCCATCCGGCTGTCTGCTTTTTAGAAAGGTGCTGCTCTACATTAAAGGACATTTTTCCATTCCTCTTTTTTTGTTTTGGGTTTGTTTTGAGTTTTTTGCTCACTTTGTGCAGCAAAGCCTATAAGAGTCTTTAGACCAGATAAAAGAAACTGAAAACAGATGTGATCTTCTCTTGTGATGATTCGGGCAGCTGTCCTGGATAGCTATTGCTGAGTGATGTACAGCAGTTGGGGAATGGGCACAGGCTTTCTAAGTAAGGATGTTCTCTTTTTCACACTACACAATCATGGTATAATACCATGAAAGTGAAAGTTTAGGAGTTTATAAAGTTCACTAGCTTGCACTAAATTTCATGTAATTATTAATTCAGGAAGCGGAGCATTTTGTAAAGTGTAATGTTTAATCTGTTGATTACTAGAAAGTATTCAGATTACAGAAAATATTAATGAATTAATGCTCTTTTAAAAATTTTGCTTAATGTTTACTCTTCAAGCAGTAATACTTCGAGTGTTTTACATGATGCTTTAGACTTTGGCTTGTGTTGTTTAATTTCATTTTTTTATCCACTCCAGTGCACCCATTTGGAGAATAGGGTCTTAATGGCAGGCAAGTGACAGTTTGAGCTCTAGGTCCAATTGAAGTTATCTAGTTGTTGGAAATAACAATTAAAAAAAAAAACAAAACCAAAGCAAATCCCACCCCACGTAACATGCCTTTTCCTTCCAAACTGACTATCCACTTGTCACCATTTCTGATGATTGATATCCAAAAAAATCATGGTAGAAAACAATCAAAAGACATCCTTGCAAATGCTGAATACTCATCTGTAATATTCTGTTCCAGTCATGATTACCGGTAACAAAAGAAATGGTGTCCTCTTAGAACTTAACTTTCTGATAATATGTTCTGGGGATGACCATGCATTAGGATAAAGCATTTGCCACTGGAAGAAATGAATTCCAAAATTTCTGATGTCTTCTGACTGAATGGACAATGCCTGTTATTTATTGTAACTGTGCTTTGGTGATGTCAGATGTCCTTTAATTATCATATTCAATGTAAAATGAAAGTCTGAGAGATAACTACATTTCAGAAACCAGAGTGTGGAAAACAGAGTAGATGGAGGAAAGGCTGTCAGCAGGACCTCTAAAATGCTAAGTTCTACAGGCTGAATGCTGCAAAGCCTCCTGTCTATAAGGCTAGACCCACAAAGTTAGATCTTAGTAAGGTCCAGTGCTAAACCAAGCTAACAGCATTTGCCCTTTGTCTTGTAGTTCACTTGAATCTATTTTCCCTCATTTTTGTGTTGTAATTTAATTCAATTTTATGTAGTTGTTTCAAAACCATGTATATTTTGTTACATATCCTCTGTTATCTAACGCCATAGTGTAGGGGAAACAAAGGGAAAATAACTGACACCTAACAGCTTCCCAAGAAAACAGTCAGTGTTTTTACAGAAAGGAAAAGAGAAGACAAAGACATAAAACAGAAAACAAAGATTTTTATGATGGGATTTAAAATAAGAGTCATAAAAGTGATGATGGTAGCAAAGAAGTCAAAAAAGTTGAACCTGAAAGAGAAAACAATATTTAGGAATGAAAACAGAGAAGAAAATATGCCAAGGTCATATGAAAAGGATAAACAGAGAAAGACAAGGAGACAGGAAGAGTTTGTTTGAGCACAGCAATTTCTATCACAATTCAGGCAGATATGCAAAGAATAAGGAAGAAATGCAAGAACAAAACAAATAAGTAGAGTAACTGGAAAAGCACAGATGTGCACAGTTGTTTTATCTCTGCTGAAACTACAAAGCAAACAGAGGGCTTTTGAAGAACAGCTTTTTAAAAAAAAGAACAACAGAAACCTGCCTAGCAATTCATCTGACTTGCAGAAAGTTTAGAAAGGGTAGTAAAATAAACTGTGAATGTGTTTCTGACCAATCTTGATCTCTGGCAAGAATGTATGCCTGCTTTTGCTTGAAAACGTTTTCTAGTTAAATCCTTATCCAGTAATAATTTTCTGTACATGAGCATAAAAGACTGAAAATCCTGATATATAAATGGAAGCTTGGTATTTTTTTATCAGTTGCTCTAGCAAAACAGAAATATTTCATGTTATATGGAATACAAGCAAGAATGCTACATAAATCTCTATGTACTTCCAGAATAAAGGAAGTAGGTTCCAAAACTTCAAGGATACACTGCCATGTATTTGGAGTTTGTGATCACATTATAAGGATGCAATTTTCAGGCTGCTTCTTACATTAGGACACAAAGAGCAAGCTTAACTTTGGACAATTGCCTTTGAATAATCTCTAATGTAGTGCCTAGCACAATGCTGATTTTACATCTATTGGAATAACACAAGAAATACACAATAGGCTTTCTAAGTGAAACGATAGCTTCAGTCATCTAGAAATTGTTGTAAGGTTTATATTTGCACTTCTGATTTTCCTAAAGTACTCCTATCAAGCATTCAGTGCAAAACTTCAGGGTACAAGAATAACCCATGTACACTTGCTTGTCTGTGTGACATGTCCAGAAACTTATACTTTGTTTGTTTGGTTTGGGGTTTTTTTTGTTTTATTTTTTTTCCCAAAGGGAAAGCATTTTGAGTCCTGTAGCAATGACAAGCATACTAAATAGTCTGTCTCTGCTACTGCACAGCCCATCTCCTTAGCAGTTCATATGAAATGTTTCATACAAGTCTCTGGGTGCTGTGCCATATCCTGAAACATCACTCAGCAGTCACTGCTTCTACTTGAACAATTCCCCAGACTTGTTGTAGCAAAGACTTTATCTTCAGATATTGAGTTTCCATTTAAACAATGCATAATGCTTATTTCTGTTTCAGCAGTATCATTTCACTTTGGGTAAAAACCTGGCCATATGCATGAGCCCTAAATTATTAATTATCTTCTGTCCAAGCAGTTCTGATCTTCCCTCTTCCAAAAGTATTGGTGAGACTATTGTTTGCTCCTGAGTCCAGTGTAGACAGTCCACTTCTCTAGGGAGTAGAAGACAAGTATGAAAGGGCCCCATCCTGGGAAGGTGTAGGAAACAGAACTTTTTTCCTGGGTAGAGCCATGATAGTTGTGTTTATTAACAAAGCAATTTGTAGTTGAGAATTTTTCAAAATTCCAAAATTTTGTTTACAATGTCTCATTGTTTCTCAGCTTAGTGGCAAAGTTCACACTGATGTTTCTTCTGTTGCACAGTTGTCCAACAGAATGCTTGGGAATGCTTCTGGAGTGCTGAATTTATGACTATCTGTCTTCAGTTGACCTGATAATTCACCTACACCTATTTTAAGCAAAGGTTATTTTGTAAAGGATGGGTAGGCAATGGCAACTCAGCTTCAGACATGCAATCCATGTGCTTCTGTTGTCAGCACAGTTGTTTATTCCCCTTTGAACACACCTCCCTGGAAGTCAGATGTGGATCACATTTGCTGGGCTACACTGTACAGTATCAAATCTGAATTTCCTGTACCCTTTCTCTTTGAATCAACAATCCTAACAATGAAGTTACCCAGGGCACCCAAGGGGACAGGCAGGGATAAAAAAACCTCATTGAGAAGGAGCTATCAATTAGCAGACACACATTTACTATTCAAGCTGCATTAGAAAGTAATTAAATGTAAGCGGGCCTTCATTCAAAGCTTCAGGGGCAAGTAAATAAACTTAGTGGAAGCCATGGCTATTAAATGAAGGCATGTCATGGGCAGTCAACAGCAGTAAAAGACTTATAGAAAATGAACTCTTTCATATTAGGCTTGGGGAGGGAGCATTGCAGTGGACTCTGGGTGCAGAAACGTTGCTCTAGACTTTGGAGGCCCTTGCTCATGGCATCATGTAGTTGAGTTTTGTTCTTAACAAAGGGCTGGGGTTATAAAACCACAGTGAAACCTCTGCAAGCTGACAAGACTTATTATCTGGGTACAGGGTGAATTTTTCAAGGCATTACAAGTAAATGATTAGTTTACATGTTCCAATGAATTAAACTAGACTACTTAAGACAGGGAAGTTTCATGGTGTGGGCATGCATAATTAGAGCAGCCATGCAAGATAATTTCTCTTTGCTGATGCCAGTGGAAGACAGGGAAATAAACCACGTTGTCTTTTCCAAAGTGATTTGGTTTCATCTGGGCCAAAGGTATTCAAGTGCTCTTGTTGAAATGACAGTATTGCATGATATTCCAAAGGGACAAGTTAAAATTTCGTTTGTGCCAAGAGTATGCACTGCCAAGTCTTGGTGTGTTTGAGCTTTCTCACGTTTAATGCTGAATTTGCTGGGCTTATTCATTGTGCATGATAACTAAGCAGCCTCGTGTTGCTTCACTTATTCTAGAGCACATAAGAAAAGTTGGAGTACTAACAGCTACTGGTTCAAATCAAAATCTTTCAAGCCCTTAATGTGGGAATTATTTTACACTTACCCCTTGCAGTGAAAGCTAGTAGAGAAATATTTTTCATGCAATAATCACTCTTGGGTACATCTGAAGAAACGGGTTCAGTCCCGTTCTGCTCTGGTCAGCAACCTCTGCCAATGTTGTTTGGTACTTTGGCTCCCTACGTGAGATTTGAACCTTCAAAACTCTTCATGGGATTGATCCCAATTTATTTGACTCATCTTCATGTTATATACACAACCTGAGATATCCTCTAGGCTCCCTTTGTTGTCAAGGGGTTTGGTAGGTGCCTCTCTTCAGGGATAAATTTACACATTTCCCTAGGATTGACTGTGGATTATTCCATTTTATTTCAGCCTGGACAACTTATTTTTGAGCAAGCAGAGACTGGGCTAGAGGAAACACACCCTTGCTCTCCATCTCTCTTGCGCACTCCATTGGAAGAAGCTGAAGGAATTTCTCATTCTTCCTGAAGTCCATCCCTTCTTCAGAGTGCTGCTTCTACAAAGAAGTCAAATCTCCAGGAGAAGCACCTGTATTCACACTTACGTTTCACTCCAGCTGCTGGGAGAACACTGCAAGATCCTTATGCAACATACACCCATCTGACAATATTAGGTCATGGATTCTATACTCTTTTCAGCACAGTTATATGTACATAGTCTTATTGTGCTCTTTATTCTCCCTTTTCTCCTGATTCAAAAACTTTATTCATGCTGAAAATATTTATTTTAGGACTTTTCCCTATGACATCTGCATATATAAACTGGGAAATTGCCTATCTTCATTATTTTCAGATTTACAATTTGTTTAGCTTTTGTCTGATTTTTTTTTTTTAATGTGGATTCCTGTCCTACAGTACATTTTATCTCTATGAAGCCTGATTTCAGTTGTATTTTCACCCTCTTTCATATTCTGTAGAAGTAAAAACTCTTGCTTTTTTCAATATGTGTTTTCATCTCTTTCTCAAGACTGGCTACTTTTTTTTTGTGGTCAATGCAGGAAGCAAGAAAAAAAAATCTCATGCTCTTTACTCTAGTCCAGTATTGGCTGAATTTTTAAGGCTTCTCAATCCCTCTCTGTTTTGCTTTCATTGTGTGATTTGTGATCTGGTAATCTAGTCCACTGAGCACTGAGCTTTTTTTCCAAGATGTTGAGACTAACCTGTCTTTTTTCTGCAGACTGATACCACTTTACTTTTTTTTCTTCTAAGCTTCAGTCAAGGACATCTAGTAATATTTTCTGTATAACTCCTCAGAAGTCTGTGGGAAACTAATGTTGAATTATGAGTGCTGCAAACTCTCCCTCTTTATAGTAATGTGTCTTGTGTGAATGTAAAGTCCCTGGATTTTTGTAAAGGCTTTCGTTTCATGTACAAAACGCAGCTCTCAAAGCTGGGATTCTTTCTGGCCATGCAGGAAATTTTGGGACCCACATCTGATAAACAGAATTGCTCTTTCCTACCTCAGCTAGGCTGTTAAAAAAATCCAGGAACTGTCTTAATAATGCTAAATTTAACAATTCCTCTTTTCTCTCAAACATCAATTAATTTTCATACCCAAACAAGCACTGGATTTCTACAGCTGCACTGGAGTGTCTCCTCACCTCCTTCTCCCGGGTGCTTCTCTTTCTCGTGATTAGGCAGTGCTTTTGTGGCAAGCTTTAGGGTTTCATTACACAATAAAAATGAGTCCTCATCAGACAACAGATTCCCTAATATAAAAACCAACCTAAAAGAATTGTAAAGAGTAAGAATGTGGCTCTGTCTACTAGTTACTCTAATTAAAACTGGGGCTGTTGTTAGTGTATTCTGGGAATAAATTTCCTGACAAAAAGAAAGAGGAAGATATTGTGGGAGGTTTCTGGCCTATCTGTGTAACTTACTAGCACACTTCATGGCCTTTGACCTTCATATTTCTACATGAATTTGGGTTAGAACGCTCTAGGTGGTTCAGCTTTCCAGAGCCCCATTGTACAGCAGCCCCCAGCACTCAGTGTGTTCAGCAGCCACACAGCATCACAACAAAATCAGAGAGGCCACAAAGCTAAAGCAAAAAAAAAATCCTACTTCACAGTCGCTTGGTAGAGGTGACTACCAGGAGTTACTGATACCTTTTGGCTCAACCTTGCTTCCATCATCAATGTACATAGGAAAAAAAAGTAGTGAAAAAAACCCCAAAGCATACGATGTTAAGTCTGTCATTTCAAAACAATGATATTAAAAAGCTGATGGCAATTACAATCTTAACATTACAGCCATAACTGTGCACATACTTCCACCTTAAACAGAAATAGCAGGCACTATTAAATCTCAGGTATAAATATCAAATTCTCTGTGGCTTTTTATAACATTTTTTCAGGGTTCAAACCATTGTTTCTTTTTATCTGAAATCCTCCAGGTCTGTGATTCCTTAAAATGCTTAATATATTTGACATGACACATTATTCTATGTCACTCTCTGTTGCACAGGCTGCTTCTTCAACTAGTACGACAAATTGTCACGGGGGAGAGGCATCAAGAGGAAAGGAAATATGCATTTTAATTTCACCAAGGTAGTCAGGATGTGAAGCTAAGGCAGGTGCATTGTATGTGTGACAGTCTGCAAAAGTAAAGTCCTTTTACTTGATAGAGAAATGGATAATTTGAGTGGTTTTTTTTTTTCTTTTTTTTTTTTTCCACAGTCTGGGACATCTTGGTTTTAACTATACCCAGGACCAGAATATCTAAAATTATTATTCTCTCCAATAAGGTCCCAAATTTTAACATGTGCTTAGTGCAGATGAGTGGAGATTTTTAAGAGGCAAAGTGCCTGAAAATGCAGACATGCAAAGTACCTTTGAAAGTGGAGAATCTTTTTTATTTTTTTTTTTTCAATCAAAATCATGCATGTATAGTAGGGCAGTAGATGGGGAGGCAGGGGTGCCTTGTAATGAAGTATGAATCAGGAGTCCAGTGCATCTGGATGGGCTGTGGTATCTGTTTCATGAAATTACTGGCAACAGGGTGGCATATAAGGAGTATGAAACAGGAAATCATCAGCAGGTTTTGTTCTGTGATTTGCCTCAGCGATACCATGACAATATTGGCTGCATTCCCACAGGGCACAAATAAAGCAGCAGTTCAGGAAGCCTGACGTTAGTTCACAGAAATCTGATGATACCCATCGAATTTCCCACTGCTGTGATAATGCAGCTCCAGCCAGCTGCTAAATTTCCTGCTTGTAAATCCTCTCCAAAGTATAAGGGAAAAAGTCCACAGTGAGCAGAGTCCAAACTGGACCAGTCTCTTCCATTCTTCAACCTGTAATGTATCCAGCTGGGCTATGGAGGTGAGACTGAAGTAATTATGATTTGTCCTAAATTTAGTATTCTCTTGTCAACCCCTTTTAAACACCTTTTGTGCTTTTATGCTTCCAAGAGCCTTCAGAGGCAGTATAGACTGGAGCAAGGGTGGTACTGTCTCAATTAGAGAGAGCATTTGGATAAGCTCTTCCATATCACCCAGCAGTGATATGGAAGAGCTTATCCAAGCACCTCATATCACTTGCCGGGAGTTTGGGGGAAACTTAGGAAGAAACCAGACAGTTATTTGCTGCCCAAGTACTTCTAGCCCCACACTAAGCCATGTGTATTCATAGGCACTACGAACATATGACTACAACTGAGTGAGATCTGTATGTGATAAAGATGAAAAGGAGCACTCTTACGTAGTATGAATAGAGTTGGATTTATCTTTCTGATCTCTGGACAAGTTGGTATATTTTTTCTCCTTTTTTTTTTTTAATCCAGTGTTTTTTCCTCACTTTACCATATATATTTTCATGACTTGACTCAAAGCTTTCAAGAATGATGGTGACTTAGAAGGAGAGTTGTTAAATAATACAAACTCATGAATTTTGGATGTGGAACATTCAGATATTTCTAAACGACATAGCTAGGTTTTATTTCCAGCTGAATTTTTTGGCCATTTAGAAGGAGAAATGTAGGCACATGGGCTGATTTTGCTGGCATCCCATCAACCTGCCAGATCAGCAGAGCTCTGCCTTGACTCCATTCGTGCAGAAATGCCAGTCAAATGGTAACTGCATTGTAATCCATAAATCTGACTTTTGGGATTCCCTGTGAAGGTAGTGCTCTCTCACAGCAACTCAGATATTTCACAAAGCACTGAACTCGAAAGGATAAAACACAAGAACGTATTTCTAGCCAGAAAACACTGGAAGAACATGTACGTCTGCTCTACAACTTCACTAAACTCTAGGATCACCATCAGTGTGCATTGTAAATGCAGCAATTCTGTTATCTTTGGAAATGCTCAGGAATATCCCAAACAAGTTACTGAAAGAGAGGGATTATGAAATTGTTTGCTTTTTAGCAGGTCTGAGTGCAGGACTGTGTTTGCAGATGGCAGGATCACTGTTCAGAGTGTGCTGTTACCAACCATATGTCTAAAAAGAGCCCTAAAATTCTTATCAGGCCTCAGATGATTCACTAATTTGGGCCTATAATTTGTATTTTCTCTTTGTGAAGAACACATACTCAATACATGCACATTTGATGCCTTTTCTCACTGGTATAGTAAACAAATATCAAGCTTTGTAAAAATAATGATTTACGAAAGGTAAATGCTACTTCAGCTTTAAAGTAAAATTATTGCAGCAAGAATGATATTTTTAAAGCTGGCTCTTAAATCTGGCATAAAACCCCCTATTCTCACTTGAAATGGGCATACAAAATACCCAGGCAAAATGAAAACAATCAAAAGTCAAAAGAAATGGGTAATTTTTGAATGATGGAAGTAAAACCAGAACAAGCGTGCCAGTGTCAGGCTTCATTATGAAAAACAGAAAATAGAATTTGACAAGGGAGTAGCCCATCATATTGCTTTATTAGTTGTTTTTGGTTGGGGTTATTTTTTTATTTGGAATGTTAGCTTTCCATTTTTAACATTCAGAAGGCTATTTCTGAGACAGCACAGTAATGTCATAAATATAATTTTGTAGGTCTACTCTCACCAAAAGGTACAGCCAGAAAGAGATACTTCATACTGCTGGTTCAAACACGATTTGCAAAATTCTCTCCATCTTTCAAATGAAAACAAATCAGAATGAAATAGATTAGAATGTAAATAGTTTTAAATATGCACAGACCTACATTATGCCATACTCCTGTAACTGTGCTGATTATCCATAAGAAATCTCTTTTTGTTGTAAAGTGTCGGTTTTTTAATCAACTTAATATCTCATATTTTCCAGGTGGTACATTTTGAGATGGACTTTGAATTAATTATAGAATGACAGATGTGCAGAAGACAGGCCCTAGATCACATGCGGAGACCGAGAGTTGCTTGTGTTTCAAATCAACTTAGATTGTCACGTGACAGTAGTGTACCCTGTGTCTTGACAAACTTCAAAACAAGGTGGGCATCCTACATACAGATGGACATTTTACCCTAAAATCACTAGCAACTCCCTCAAAAGACCTCAAACTAATCCAATTCAACCCCTTAGTTAATTTAAACTCTGCATTCTGAATACAGCCACTTCATCCCAGGTGATGGTTCTGAAAATCTGAAGTAACTGAAGTTAAAATGTGAAGTAACAGATGGTTAAAATCCAGGCAAAATTTATTACCATAAATTCAGAAAAACCTTAAATATCCTTTCTCAGACTTTGCAGAAGTCTCCTTATTCATTTTCAGCATAATTGGTACAATTTTCTGTCTAAGATTTTCCAATACAAATGGAAGAAAATTATTGGATAAAGTTAAAATAGGCTTTAATGACCATGAAAGCAGCCTACAAATACACTGTGGAAGAACAATTTGCTATTTCTTCAAAATACATACCAGTCTGTCTATCTGTCAACTCCCTTAACATAGAGTATATATAAATTTGTGTATTAAAAAGAAGTACCTAAGAGTTTGCTTCTGACAGGTGCTGAATGCCTGACAGAAGAAGCTCAGAAACTGTCAGGATCCTACTCAAAATAGATGATTTTCACAGACAGCAGAATAACTGTGAAAGAACATTCCTAACCTCAAATAAATACCAGTTTACCAACTTCACTTTCTGATCTGAATTGAAACAACACAGAATTGTTTATACATTAGAGATGTCCTACAGTTTTTCTAATTTTTTTTGTATTTAATCTTTGAATTTACAGACAAAAAAGTATTAAAGGCTAAGTAAAATGGTTTGTTTGCTTTTATGTGCAGTTTCCCATAACTGAAACAAGGGGAACTGAAAAATTCTCATGAAATGCTTATTAATTTGCATCTTGCCCTAGAATTAGGATTTGACTGAGATGCAATGAGAATGTTTCTTTTGACATCAAAATGGTTCAGAGGAACTGGCTAACCAGGTAGAGAAGTGTCTCCTAATTTCTGCTGACCCTTTGTAGTCTAAACTAGAATCAGATATTAAGTTATTAAACAGATATTAAGATATTAAACAGTATGGACACCAATACAGAACCCTGAAGGTTTGTATTGCCTTCATTACTGATTTCCCTCTGGACACTGAGGCGTTGACTGCTCTCCAGATGCAAACATTTATCCAATTCCTTGTCCATCAAAACCATACATCTACAGTTTAGAGAGGAGGAGGTCATGCAGGACAGTATCAAAGGCCTTAGGAAGTCCAGAGGGATGGCATCCATAATTCTTCCCTTGTCCACTGATGGAGTCACTCCACCACACAACACCACAGGGTTGGTCAGGCAGGACTTGCCTTTGGTGAAGCTGTGCTGGGTGTCTCAAATCACCTCCCCATCCTCCATGTGCCTTAGCACAGGTTCCAGGAGGATCTGTTTCATTTAATTGCTTTTAAGTTGCCTTTGCAGTCATTTTACATGTTTGCCAAGCCAATTCTGAAATTCAAAATAGTTTTGTTCATGTATGCTTGTTTTTTGTTTGACTATTTTTGCAAACTGTTGGAAATAAACTTCAGATTGCACTGACATACCATACAATTAATGCAGAAGAAAGTATTCAAACATTCTTTCTTTTCTTCAGATGAGATATGTGTTTATTACAAAACCTTGAACTGTCTCTGTGTGAGACAAGGTAAAAAAAAAATTCACATAGCTTAACACATTCTCCAGTAGAACTTAGTGCTTAATTTTATGGAGATTAGCAGATAAATGTAACAAGACACATCATTGCTGAAGGCTACTAACATTCCAGCATACATGAGAAAATTACCTGGCACCACAATAACTTTGTTGGGGAGCCCAAGTAACTCCCTGCATATTTGCTTCTGAAATAAAAGTGACTTTATTCTAGAGTGATTATTCCCTTCTGGAAGCAGAGTCATTAGTCTGGAATAATTTTTTTTTTTATTCTGGAGCTGAATGTCTGCACTGGGGAGTTATTCCAGAATAGTTAAATTATACCAAAATAGCAATAATGCAAGTTATTACAGAACAGCTCTGCTGGTTAATTTCCCCCGAGTAGAGCAGACCAAAGGTTGAGTTACACCAGAATGTATTGTACATAATTATGTGAGTGATTGCTGTAGAGTAAGACAGATTTTAAAGGGAATTACTCCCTTTTAAGACAACTCCTCATACTCCTCCTCCATCTCCCTCTTCCCCTCTGCCCCAAATAAAATCCTATTTAATTAAGCCCTGTAGCTAAGAAAGTTAAAAAAAAAAAAAAAAAAAAAAAAAAAAAAAAAGTAAGTTCCAGGGCAGGACAGTAAATTATTGTAGCCAATCTCATCCAAACTAGAAGAAACCTCTATGGTTGGCACTATGCTGCTTACTGTCTCATACATGTGTCATTCATATTGGATTGTCCTCTTTTCCATTCACAGTGACAGCTATCATCATCCAGAAACTAAATCCTCTTGTGTCTGTCCTTACTAAGCTGGTTGTTTTGACCGATTTCACTTTGTGTCCCGGAAAGTGCGAAGCCCCAAAGTACACAGTGAGAATCTGCCTTTCTGAAGCAAGTCTTGCCCTTGCTGCCTCATCTTTAGCTAATGAGAAAAGGGGGTGGGAGGAAAGAGGGAATTTCTAGCGCTTAAAACCAGGTACTTCTAGGTAATATAGTGGAATAAACTAAGGGTCTGTAGATATGATAAACCTTAGCTTTGTAGGGAGGCAACATGATAATGGTAACCTGTGGCTTTTGTCAAGCTTCTATCTCCTGTCAAGGTTTTCTTTGCCTTTTATTCCTGGGACTGGATAGTTAGGTGAAGTCCAGGATTCATTAAAACTAAGGTGGTTCCCCACAATTAGGGCTGTGCACTGGTTCTTAAAGTAAGAAACATCCCTTTGTGCTCTGTTCTGCAGTGGTGTATGCTGGATGTGGATCAGGCCCCCCTGACTCCTCAGGGGTGTTAAATGAGCAGCACTGTCTGGGGCACAGTCTGGCTCTGTGGAGGTCCTACATGGCTCTGGAAGCCTCTGAAAGATTTATTTTAGAGCAACAGCCAGGAAAGCAAGGCAAGAGCCTTCCTTCTAGGCATCCTTCAACTATTACCCTTCTATCCAGAAGCCACAGATCTGAGGACTTCTGGGTTCTGGCCTTTAATAGCTTCTCGGTTTGCAAAACCAGATTTAAGTAGGACAGCCCTCTTCCCAGGACAGATTATGATGGATACTTGCACATTAAATGTCAAACAGAGGAGGAATTTTCTTGTTGGGGTCATTTGATACTGTACTGTATTGCGCAATGCTACTGCTTATCTTGGGTTGCAGAGGTTATTTGCTGCAGGGAAGGCTGAGAATGTCATTAGAGCACCGTGCCCCGAGATAACCTGCAGCATATCATTAGACCATCTAATGACTCTATGGCCCATTGACCTCCATCACTCATTTGGTAACAATGTTTGTTATTTACAGGCACTAGGGAAATTACTGCTGAGTTATTGCTCAAGCTTCCCTTGCTGCTGCCATCACAATACCTGGTGATATGCAACAGGAAAATGTAGAAAGCTAGTAAATTTGCTTTAAAGATATGATCTGGTGTGCCTATGAATTAAGTCTGTAGATGCATTTATTGAGTCCCCCTGCTGTCATCACCCCTACCCTACCAGATCTGATATATCACTCTTGTCACTGAAATATTTTCACTAAGCCATGCCTTGCCATCCAGCTTTGGGTTCCACTGGCTGAAATTTTCTCTTAAAAGCATGTTATGCAATAATATGGAATAGAGATAAATCCTGTGATGGGAGAAGCTGAATACATAGATAATTGGTACTTGTACTGAAAATGTCACTTAGCCCCCAGATTCTTAAAGTAACGCAATTGGGACTCATAAATTGCTATCTTTTTCTGCAGATGTGAAGTATTTGCAACCCCTCATATTAAAACATTTCTTCCATTAAACAGGGTATTTTCAAAGGCACTTAAGGCTATTAAACAGCTAAACCTTACTGGAATTGAAAGGTACTGGCTTGGATTTTTGTTTGGTTGTGAGATCTTGGGAGATAAGTGAAGATGAAGTGGTTGTTTATTTAAACTATTTTGTAGTTAATATGCAATAAACAAAACTGGTGTTGTTTTCAGAAAATATTAAGCTTTCCAATGGTTAAAAGTCTATTCAGCAAGTTCAATTAACCTGCTGTTTTTCCCAAGTATGAGCAATTGAACTTTCTTTTGCAGTAAATGAGGGCTAATGAAGAAAGTGAAATACAGATGAAATAATATTCCAATCATGTGCCTGCTTGCAACCTCACAGAGAGGGGTATAGCTTTCACTGCCTTCAGTGAATTATGACAGTACAGAACAAGGCATTGTGTACTGCTAGAATAAATTAGCATTACTGGCTCCATTTGAGGGTGACCAGATGTCCATAGCCAAAGCAGGACACCTATCTCTGGTTGTCAGGATTTCAAAAGGACAACAGCGTGCAAATCAAGTCAAATTATGTTTGTATTGCAAAAATTACTCCAGCTTTTGGGACTTTCCTTTGCAAAAGGGAGTAATAACATAAACAAGTGGTTTATGTTATGTTTGTGCTTGAGAGAGTCTGGTTGTATTACCATACCTACTGCAGTTTTCCTTTTTAAAACGGGAGTCAGTTTGTGGGGTTCTTTAAAGTCTCACTCATTATCGCTTCTTCAATGTCACTTCTTCACCATCTGTAAAATAGGATTAATAGATAATAATATTGTAAGTGTAACAGTGTGAAACACAAAGGAATATGTCTGGGGTACAGATCCAGCAAGAATAAATAATCGAACCAGCTAAGGACATTCAGGGCATCAGCTCAAATCAGTCTATAGAGTACTACAGTGTAAGGGTAGTATTTACAAGACGTTGTATTAAATGACCAAGTAGCATTTTACAAAACTGAATAAAGGTGCAACCAAACAAAAGGACCCAACAGAGATATTTTAGGACATGCAAGTTTATCATGAAGATTTCAAAAGGCACAGAATAATGATCCCTGCTAAATCATTTAAAGGGTTAAGTTTTCTCCCTGTATAAAGTGCTCCTTTTTATCTGTGATAGTCGTGCTTCATCTCTCAGCCATAGGAGTTCATTAAGTCTCCTCCTGATTTGTTAATAAGCCACCTATTCAGATCTCTTTATGTTTCCAAGTGTGAAACTGCAAACTCATTTTGAATGGAACACTGGCTACTTTCTCTGTTATCTTTTACCTCTGCACTCAGTGAAATCTTATCAAGAGTGGACATGTAATTAACATGAAGAATAATGGAGTAAATGAATTTCATCCAAGCAGAAGGCCTGTGAAATAGTGAGATGGTAACGGCATAGACTTTTCCTGCAAAGGACCAGCAGAAGAATTTCTTTGTAAACAGATGCTTGGGGTAGCACCTTAAAAATAAAATGGCAAAGATATGACAAGGGACGATCTTCTGGGAAGGAAAGTGAGGTGTGCTTTTGTTGCAAGTGGATCTAACTCAGGTAGTGAGTAAGACAGGAAATGGGCTTCTTGGGAAAGAGAGCTCACATGATGCAAAGAAGGAGCTATGCCAAAGCAAATCATTGTAGACTCCATCTATCTTTAGAAAGTGGACAAGCATGATGAAGTAACAGCACTAGGGAAATAGGACAACACAGTATAGATGTTATAGATGGATTTCAGATCAATCACGTATAGAATCGCTTTTGTGGGATCTGTGCCTTTCTGTTTTTAACTGTGGAATTACCTTTGAGGGTCAATTTATAAATCTGGAAAACCTGCAAGATACGAGAGGTGAAAAAGGTGTGCTTAAATTACTAGACCATCAAGGTGTGATAGCCCTACACTTTACTTGTGGGTCAATATTGCAAAATAATCTTGTAGACTACCAGGAAATAATCGGGTGATGTAGTCATAAAGGATGTGGAAGGGGAAGATGGCACTCTGCTGTTCTCAAATCAAAGCAAGGTATGGGACTGGCTTCCTGGAATTTGAACACATCAGCCTGATAAGCCTGTAAGTAGGAAAGACTTAAAGAAAATTATATGTCAGAAATCTCCTATTCAATAATTACCTGTGGACTGTGACAAAACTAGTTCTTGTCTTTGTTTCAGCTTAACCAAGGTGGCTAACAAGTGTGAGGCTGACCAGTCAGGAGCCCAGTGAGGAGTCCAAATCCAAACCACAGCAACATGACAACAAATGATCACCTTTTAGCTGGGATTTTATCTGGTTTGGATGTTAGCTCCTCTGGATCCCATCATTAAATGCACAACAATATGCTTTTCAACAGTACACTTAATAATTGGAGAGTTAGCTGATGCTAGCTATGTTGAAAACCAGACTTCTCTTTGGCATCCTTCAGTACTTTACTGTTTCCTTGGTAGTCCACAGAGGTGATAATTGTCTGTAGAGTGGGTTTGCTGAGGGTTTTATTTTTAAAAAAACTTAGTAGTTATTGTCTATTTCTGTCACAGCTTTTACGGTGTTTCAGTGATGGCTTGACAATTTTTATTTTCAAATTGACAGTTCCGATAATGATGTACTACTCAGGAAATCTGTAAATCTTCTGCTGAATAAATCCTCTGTATATTTTTGTTTAATGTATTTGGCAGCATTTTAATGGATTTAAAATTACATTTATTGTTCGTGATATTGTGTGACAAGGGATGGATTTCAACCACTCCTTTCCCAGGAAACATAGCCTTATTACTTGATGCAGAAATACTGCTTTTACATATAGGCTACTTATCACAATTTAAAATTGCCTTCTGACAGTGATTCACATAAACCTTGTGTGCTCTGTGTCCAAACTGGGAAGCTCAGCAAGCTCTGAGTATTATCAGTTTCTCATGTTTCAAAGGAAAAATATGGTTTATGATTAAATTAAAGCTGCTGTTCCTGTTTCCTGCTGTATCACCTTAATATTGCCCAGTCCAAGAGTATCTCCCACTGTGACCCACATGGAGCCTCTCTGTCTGACCGTATCTACTCTTCACATGCATTTGACTGAAGCAGGGGAGGAGAGAAATAGGAGAAGAACAGGACATCCAGCATCTCTCTGCTCTTAGGCATGCCAAGACAAGATTTTTTTGATGAGTCCTAATCATTCTGATATGTTATTCAGATCTGGTTTTGTGTCTGAAAGCGCATCCTAACCTGCTCCAGCAGGCTCACCAAGCAAGCCAACATCACAGGCATATGTCATGGGAAAGGAGACGATATTGCCAACCACAGGATTGCACAGGAGCCCATTCCATCAAATTCTCATTCAGGTCCCTTTAAAATCATTCTCCATCTTTATGTAATACCCTTCTTATACTGAGAGACTGCTGTGAGAGGCTTTGAAGACAGTAGGGGTCCAGGGATTGCCCACAGGATTTTTGATTAGCTCCCATAAGTTAATCATGAATCATGATTGCTTCAACCCACACTTACCTATTCCTGTCAGAGCTACTCTTAGCAGCAGTTTTGTGCTTTTCTAGCTTCCCACAGAACTGAACTGTCATCAGGGAGGCATACAGTCCTTAACAGACCCTCTTATCAAATGAGTGACCCTAATTTCAGTACCACAGCAAATGCATTCACTGCACACTTTCTTTGAAAGTCATGTTCCATTGGAATGCTGACCTGTTGGGTAATTAGCCAGCATGGACTAGTCAACATATATTAAATGGGCTTCCATGCATTTCTCTCTCTTCTCCCTCCTCACTGACTGCACATCCAAGGGGTGCTGCTTGTGTATAACCATGGATGCTAGTAATGTGTGGGGGCACATCAAACTCAGAACACAACTTCCTCTCTCCTCTCCACCTGTGGCTGCCCCATCACGCCCACTGGCCTGGGGCCACCAAGGAAAGAATGTTCCATCCAGATTCCTGTCATTTTTGTTCACCACAAAAAAATGCCCCAAATCAAAACAAAACAACCCAGCAAAACCCAAGAACAAGTAAAAGAAACATTTTCCTTCCAAAGTGTTCCAGAAAGGGCATGGGAAATGGCAACATTGCAATTCAGTCTGAAGATTTTATTTTACCTTTGATTCTTTTCTCTTATCATTTAGAACTGTCTGTCTTCAGTATTCCTTTATTTAGTATGTGGGTGCAAGGGCAAGAACCCAGACAAAATCCATTTTTCTCCCCTTCTTTTACTTCTTCTGGTGAAACTTGCAGAGCCATTTTTGTTTTGTTTCTTTTTACTAAAAGAGAAAAATAACAAAAGTGGCAAAAAAGCCCTTCACCCTCTAATTTGAGAAAAACAGGTGTTGGCCTGTTTTTTCTTCAGTGAGGTAAAGTGTTGTTACTGCTGAACAGAGTGACTTTTTCTCTAAAATACAAATCTCTGATGTGGACATTATACCAGCAAAACTAAAATAGAATCAGAATCAGAATCAGATTTGTTTTCTCCTCACTCGCAGTAGCTACAACTGCCAACTTTTCTGTGCAAACAAGCCATCCTAGTGTCATACCTGGATCGTGGTTGTGCAGAACCCTTTGAGACAGCTGTCCTGGCCCATTAGTTTCAAAGAATTTCTGTGGCTGCCTAGATAAACATACAGTGGGGTGGTAAACGTAGTCTAATCTGACTATAGTGCCCCACTGCCACTAAAGACAGGAAGTTACACAGTGTGGAAAACCTCTGGCTTGCAAATACTTTACCAGAGACCCTAGTGAATGTGAAGTCATGGGGCTAATTTCAATTTACTGGAGAAATGTCTGTTTATAAAGCCAGAAAAGCTGATGGTGTTATTGGCCTGGATATTCCCATTTTTATATGTTCTTTCTCTTTCTATTTTCTAGGTCAGATGATAAAAATTTACCAGGGAGCTGTTAATGTGAAAGAAGGTATTATACCATAGGAGCATTAAAGCATAGAATTGTCATAGAATCACCATTGAATCACCATAGATTCATAGATTCATAGAATGGCTTAGGTTGGAAGGGGCTTTAAAGATCATTTAGTTCCAACACCACCGCTGTGGCAGGGACACCTTTCATTAGACCATTTCACTATATTTTCACTAGATATACATCCTCTCACTGCTTTTTCAAAGGACTGGGGCTCATCATGAACTGCCTGGTTTCAGTCTACTTTTGATCTCTTTTATTGTCTAAAGCTCATTTACTCCTTTTTTTTTTTTTTTTTTAAACAACCTGTTAATATTTCAGGATTCACACTATCAATCCCAGTTTCCCAGACAGAAGTTAGCAGAGGATATGGCATAAACCGCATCAAAACTCAAATAGAAGCATCATGCATGGTAAAATTTGCTAGAATACTATCTTCATTAAATCATCCATGAAAACACATCGAAATGTTTTAAGAAATGATAACTTTGATGTTATTAATTTTGACTTGAGAAAGAATAATTAGAATTTGTTCTTTTTGTCACTATGACTGATACTCTATCATCTTGGCTGAAAGTCATCTGTTGGAAACACTACAAAATATTTTGAAGAATTAATAAGTGAAATAAGGGGTGAGTAATATCAACTATACTAAGTTTAGTGGTATAATTTCTCTCTCCTGTCACGAGCTACTCATACAAGTCACATCTAAGGAGGTCACAATCATGTGATCTGTTCCACAGAACACAAATCTTTGACTTTCTGCTGCTACCCATGAATTCCTTCGCCCTGTATTTAGAATAGTGCTGTGAGCATTTCTTCTCTTCTAGAACAGATTGCGAGGGTTGAAGAGATTCATGTTTCTTGCAAACAGACACCCATTGTTGGAGGTTAGATTCCTTCCTCTTATCCTGGTATGGATGGAAAGAGAAGTTTACTGTTGGCAGGACTCCCCACATGTTCAAATTATTCCACTTCCCCAAGGAAGGCTTTTGTCTCTGTGTCTAGAAATGAGAATAGTCTCAAAATAGAGACAGGCCATTATGTAATGAGATCAGAAGGAAACTCTTTCCCCTATGCTTGTAAGCTTCAATTCTGTCTCTCACTCGTTATTTTTAAGGTGTGTATCCTCATGACCCAAGGCAATCCATAAATTGTACATTACTAAAGCCTTGAAATGGCTTGAGATAACAGATTTTCCTGTAACAAGAACAGACTGAAAAATGATTTCCAAGAACTTTTATAAGTTCCTGTATTATTACTTAATTATTCTATTTCATCTATAATGGCACAAATGTATGACAGGGTTCAATTGTAACTGTTTGGCACCTACAAGCAGGTCTTTCCATCTGTAAGGAAAACTGGGTCCTTTTTTGCTTAACATGATTTTTCTAAAAACCTCTTATCCAAACTATTCCTTTCTCCTGTTAATTTTACAATCTGTGGACAAAGAAACCCACCATGCCTCAGCAGGCTGAATTACCTCTGTAATTTTCAAAAATTCCTTGAACAAGTGTCCAAAAATTTCTAGCTGAGGCAAAACACCAGTTTTCAGATGATAAAACTTAGACAACATGAGTCCTATCCTAAAGGAACATGAATTGCATTAAGAATCCTCCAAAGTATTTTTTAACTCTTGTTATTAAATGGTATTACTTATTTTTGTGAAGTAAACTTACTTGTCAGTGTTTTATAAATTTCTGGATTTATGTGAAGAGTGTCTTCAAACATATGAGGTATTTTTCTAAAAATGGTGGGGTCTTTGAAAAAGCTCTTGTTTGCCTTCCTAATTCTCCCTTTGCTGCTATTTAAGAGTGGTGAAAAATGTGCTCACTCTAACTTGGACAGAGATAGTCCAAACTAATTCTATGCTTTCCTTCCAAGTAGTCTGATCCAAAAATCCATTGAGGTCATTGATGTTTAAATTGGTTTTGGCCTCCAATGGAAACATGTAAGAGCTCATTTTGTAGCTTCAGGCCTTGTGCTAGTACCAGGCATAAGTGCTATTTATCCTTTCCATGCATAGAAATCCAGCTAAAAGTGGCAGCCAATTATTTTGGTCCAATTTTTCATGGTCTTCATGGAAATGAAAGAAGCGAACAAAATCCACTTATTAAAACTGGCCCATCTCCATTTTATTCAAATGGGTCACAGTTCATTTCATACAGTCCTAAAAAAAATGTACTTCCGTTGGGAGAATAAGTAGGAATAAAACTTATCATTGTCTGCAATGACAAACTTATTGATGGACACCAGTTTTCAATGTAGTTTTAGAATATTTTTCTTCAAAAATATTAATAAGTATGTTAAGATTGAACTTTTTCTGTTTTATCCTCTTCCTGGACTACCACAGCATATTCAAGATGACCAAACCATTCCTAATTAATTTCTGCATGATTCAATCAAACACATGCAATCAGAATATTAGGTGACAAAACATAAGTTAAAAGATTAAAAAAATCACACTTCCTCCTCTAAGATTAGCCATTTGAGAAAAGATTTATTAAATAGAACCCAATTAGTGACACAGGAAAACATTCCAAATAAAAACCCTAACTGTTACCATGCTAGATGTTCAGACCTTGCTACAGATGAGTAGACATACTGCTCTGGCACGGGTTTCAAAATGTAATTATAAATGTCAATCAGGGAGTCTTTATGTTTTAATACTTAAATTTTTCACTGTCTCCCTCTATCCCTCCCTCTCCCTCTTTTTTTTTTCTTTTTTTTTTTTTTTTTTAAGTGTCCAGTGATCTTATTAAGTAATGGGTTTAAGTTTTTGAACCTATCACTGATCATAATGGCCTCTGCTTGTCATCCAAGTAGACCTCTGGCAACATCTACCTAGATGCTGAAGAAGAAACTGCTCCTTCCTTACTACAGTTCTTGCATAGCTGAGTGTCTTGACTTAATTTTTTTCCTAAACCCTCCATTTCTCCATTATAGTGAGAGCTGTGTGCTGTTTCTTTCATAGAATAAATATTCATAGGTCTGAAATCCAAAACTTTATAAAACATTATTTGAAAGCCATGGCCTTGTAAATGCATTTGTAAATGTCTTTAGCTAGTGTGTGTGCTGTCATACCTTTGAGACAAATTCTCTTATTCTTGGACCTAATTTTAAGCTGAATTTGTTTTACAAGAAAAGCTGGCCAGACAGTAAGAGCTATGTTTCTGAGGCAGTGTTGAGGGTTCCCAGTGCAAGGTGCTGCACCTGGGTCAGGTCAACCCCTGGTTTCAACACAGGCTGAGGGGTGAACAGACAGAGAGCAGCCCTGCCCAGAAGGACTTGGGGGTGCTGGTGGATGGGAGGCTGGACATGAGCTGGCAGTGGGCACTCACAGCCCAGAAAGACAAACACACCCAAAGTGCCATGGCCAGTAGGGCAAGGGAGGGGATTCTGCCCCTCTTGCTCTGCTCTGGTGAGACCTCACCTGCAGTACTGCATCACCTCTGGGGTGCCATCACAGGAAGGACATGGACCTGCTGGAGTGAGTCCAGAGGAGGCCACCCAGATGAAACACCTCTCCTGTGAGGAAAGGCAATGAAGAACAGGGGTTGTTCAGGATGGAAAAGAGACGGTGTCTGGGTGATCTTATTATGGCCTTCCAGCACCTGAATGGAGCCTACAAGAAAGATGCAGAGTGACTCCAAGGGCATGCAGTGACAGGACAAGGGGAAATGGCTTTAAACTGAAAGAGTGTAGGTTTAGACTAGATTTTAGGAAGAAATTATTTTCCAGGTACAGAAGCAGATTGTCCAGATAAATTGTAGATATCCCATCCCTGGAAGTGTTCAAGGCCAAGCTGGATGAGGCTCTGAGCAACCTGGACTGCTGAAAAGTGTTCCTGACTGTGGCAGAGCTGTTGGAACTAGATGTGATCTTTAAGGTCCCTTCCAACACAAACCATCCTATGATTCTACGAAATTTGTTCTTGTTCTTAATCAGAACAAACATTTAAAGAGATAGTCCAAATGTGTGTGAGGATGAGGAATTTCACCAGTCTACACTCCAAGACTCATGCTCTGAATATAGGGTGTAAAACTTTCTATCAAGAAGGGAAGTTAAAGGAGAGGGATATATCTGACTGTATCACAATAGTTGGAGTGAAACTTTCCCTGAAGTATTTTCTTAGCATTTTCTTCTAATCATTGAGATTTATATGTGAAAGCTGTAACTGTGACTTTTATAAAGCTTTGAAAAGTGTTTCAAGTATTCTTTTATGAATATTTTTGTTTATTTTTAATTTCACTGCATAAATAGACAACATTTTCTAGCATTGTCAAAAAGCCATTTAGGCAAGACTCAGCTATATGCCAGAGACTGTTCAGACCTTCTAAATGGTGACTGTAATTCCTGTGATGAAGTTTGTGGCTATGTCCTTTGAAATAGGATGGCTTCCAAAAGAGGAGTATGATTCCCTCCTGACACAGGAAACCACAAGCAAATATTGCCATGAGATACACCCATTATTGCTGACTATTTGTGCTAATGTTCTCTCCCTCCATGACACTGCTATCTGTACAATAAATTTCCCTCCTTTAGATCATAAAAATATGCTCTGGTAAAATGTTGCAGCCAGATATTTGTCTAGAATTAAACCTAGTTAGATTTGTCAGAGATTAAACCTGGTTAGATTTAACTTAACATGATTGGAGCCACAACAGCAACCTGAAAATAGATATCGCATATGGTCTGCATTTTTGTTACTCTTGGATACAATTGCAGAGATCTTGATGCAGGACTACAACAAGTCTGGGCTGTTCAGGTGCCTTTCAGCCCCCTGCTCATCTGTCAGTATTGAGCTAGAAAACTGATAAACTGGTAAACATGTCCACAGCATTAAGGAACTAAAGATTATTTCATACATGTTCTCATTCTACCTTTGAATTGAAGTGAAACCTTTCAATGCTTTCCATTTAGGCCCCACTAAAAGAAGCATGTCCACTTCTCTCTCCTCAGGGACTAGAGGATTAGATCTGCTGTCTCTTTTTTCTTCTGATGGAAAGTATCTGGTTTTGCCTCTCAGTTCTGTCCTCCATGTAGGATATCTATTTGGAATATTTTTGATTATTTTAATGAAAACTGTTTTTCCAGAAGTTGTTTGTTTTGTTTTTACTTTTGTTTTTAGTAATACATATGTGTGATTTATCTTAGTTTTGATGTGTCATGGAGGCAGGCAGCCTTCTCTTGCCTTAGGTGATAATACACAGCCTACTTTTCTTCTTTTCTTGTGTTCTCTTCACACACAAACACCAACAGCGCTAAGCCATTGTAAACAAGAGTGTAGGAGCAAGAGCCTTGAATAACCGCTGAAGAGGAAAGATTTACTGCTGAATAGATGTGCTGGCTGCCAGCACTGAGACTCATTTTTCAGCTGTTCTTCAGGCTGTTAAATTATCAACAGGTGTTCCTAATAGGGGAAGCGGTGGGTTGTTGATGCCGCAGTGCTGATTCATTCTCACCCTGGGTGCACCAGCACACGTTCAGAGGGAGGTACTGTGGCAACAAGGCTGTGGCAGGCAATGTCTCTTCTTCCAGACACCATAGTTGTGCTCTCTGAATTTGCTTCTCCCAGAGGTCCCACTTTTACAGCTCTGTGCATGTATTGGCATCAAAGGTACTAGTAGAAGCCCATCACTGAGAGGTTGGTTATCTGTCTTGGTGTTAGTCTAGAAATTCCAGGGAATCCATACTTGGAGGCCAACTTCTTGAGAATTAGATGTACAGATTGGCATAACTCTGAGCTTAAGTTAAGAAATCTTATATCACTTAGAGCGGGAAACTGAACCTAGGTTTCCAACTTTACAGAGAAGTGTCTATTTTTATAATCATTTAAATTTCTTTCACATTTAACATTGAAGGCTGTATTAAATTTCTCATCACAAGCAATCTTCAAATGTGGATGTCATAGAATCATAGAATGCTTTTGGTTAAAAGGGACCTTAAAAATCTTCAAGTTCCAATCGCCCTGATGGTCAGTGACACCTCCCACTAGACCAGGTTACTTAATGCCCCATCCTCTTGAACGTTGCCAGGGATGAGGCATCCACATCTTCTCTGTGCAACCTGTTCCAATGTCTCACCACTCTCACAGTAAAGAATTTCTTCCGTATAGCTAACTTGTATTTTCCCTTTTTCAATTTGAAATGTATTTTGTTAAGCAAGATTAATACTTTCAGGATAGCCTTGGGCCATACATATATCAAAGTAAGAGAAACCATCCAAACGTGCTTATAACTTACACAAGCCAGTATCCAAATATACTAAGCTCTTCTGTGAACATGTGAAAGAGTTGTCTGGATCAAAAAAGGCAACTGGACTGCAAAACAGGTTCCTACTGATGCTATCTACTTGTGTGATAAATCAACTCACACTACATTATCTAACAGTCTCTTATTGCTTTAAGAAACAGATCTGTCACTGCGATGAACTTTAGGAAAACCATGGCATCACCCCATAACACTCACAATTTAGATGACAGATGATTACAGATCAGCTGCCTGCATGTCCAAAATCCAAGACAGCAATATGAGAAATTAGTCTCATATGTAAGGTATATGTGAATGTGAATGTATATGTGAATGGTGAGAAGGTTACTGTGCTTTAAAAAAATGTTTTTTAAGGAAGGCCACTGGTGATAGGGAAGCAGTGGCAGTGTGGGCACTGTCTTCTAGAGTTGAATCTGATGATTGGTCCATTCAGGCCTGCATTTGCCCTCAACGGCAGTTTTTACTTTACCTTTCACAGGGAGATAAGGCTGTGGAACAGATAGTCAGACCTGAATCCCTTCTAAAACACTTTGTTGTTGATATGGTATAAAATCCTGAGCATTTTCCATATCCGTATCTTACTTTGAATTCTTCTGAATTACTGATTCTAACAACACTTTGTAGCAAGGAGTTTCATAAGGGAATGTGTAGGATGGGAAAGCTTTTCTCATGATCAGCTTTCAATTTTCCATATTTAGATTTCAAGCCTTGTTTGTGAAGGTTTTCTTCCCTTTACAGCACATTTGGACACTGTGGGTACCTTTTTCATAGCAGATTCTGCATTTTTATCTTCTAAAATTAATAACATGAATGTTTGACTCTCCTTAAAGAGACATTTCTTTACACTTAGTTGATTCCCAGAGGCAATTTCTATCTTTGGTGTATAGTTCTTTGTGAAGAACCGCTTCTGAAGTAGCATTTTTAGTGTAGCTTTTCTTAATTATCTTTACATTTTTGTAGCTGTGCTTATCATGATTTGGGGTAACAGTCTAGCTTTTAATTTTTTAGGATTAAATAGCAGATTTAAAGCCTAGTAAAAATAAAAAATTATTCCTACTCCTTATGTTACTTTGTCAATACTGAATTTCCCTTCCCATTGTAGTTTCCAGTTTTTTAGTTTGCTTGTGTGTCTTGGAAACTTGGGTGAGGTCTGATACAGACAATGGAAAATGAAACTTTTTTTCATGTGATGGTTTATTCCCTTTTTCAAATTTTACAAAGGTTTGGCTCTTCTTTAAGGTAAGATGAATTTGTATGGCTAACAGCAATTTGGTCTCTTCACTAATGAGAAAGACTGTATCTTGCTTCTTTAGAACTACAGCAAAGAATGGCAAAAAATGAATTTTACATGAAATTCTAAACAAATACATGAACATGTTGGTCTGATGAAACTAATTTAAAATTGGATGTAGCATTCTAGATGTAGCATTAAGCATCAGTACCCTTTTAGCCAGAAAAAAAAAATTACGCATCTTCCTCAAATGTTCTTTGTATTCATCTCCATTGAAAACTCTAGTGTCAAAATGGGGCAAAATGTTAATTTTTTTTAATATAATGTATGATTTACAGTAACTGTATTCAGATCTCAGAAGTCACAGTATCCATTATACATTAATCATCACCACATTTCTATGGCATAGTTTCAGTAAAAGCAGTCAGTTTCTCTGCTGTTGTTGAATGCATTTCCACAAGTCAGCTTATTTATTTTAAATTAAAACTTACTTATTAATTTCCCAGATTTATAATGCCCAAGTTGAAATAATTACAATGAGTCTCTGATGTTTGGTTGGTGTCTTCCTTAAATTGTTTCAACACACTTTTAACCTTCCTGTCGCTTTCAGGAATTTTAGCTATTAAAAATGCGTTTTCAGGGGTCAGATCTCTACTTCAGTGGGAATTCACATGATTTCAAGGTAGCTGCATGGCTGATATAAGGAGGATTGTCACTTTCTGGAAATTTTTAAACAGCCTTCCACTTTCAATAACGTATTTGCTCCATGGGAACAGTTAAGAGATTTCAGTACTGGAAAGGCTTCAGGTGCCTACATAGCCATTGCACAGCACTTACAGAAGCAGGGCTGCTCTGTGAGGCCTCCAAAAACTGAGATTGTGGTGGGCACCAAGCAAGCAGTTCTTTGAAATGCCTGTAATGTACAGAACACTGTAGGCAGTGGTGCCATAAACAGACACAGCAAGTACAGCTGCCAATACTCAGCTGTGTGCAACTTTGCCACATTTTAATGCCTCCAGCCAGCACTTTCAACAACAGTTTGTCTCAACCTGATGTTTTTATTACATTTGCCTTATATTTAAGTCACAGCTAAAATGATTAATTAAATTAGGGAGGAATTAATTCTATGGCTTTTTTTTTTCTTTCTTTTTTTTTTTTTTTTCTGGAAAGTCTTAGCTGTTCCCAGAAACACTGCACTTTTTGCCTCTGAAGAGAACTTTCGGCATGGCTGGCTGCTCTCAGAGAGAGGTGTTTCAGGCAAATTTTGGGTCCAAGTTTAAAGTGTCTGACAAATCTGCCTTGGAGTGAACTTAATAGAGGTTTCCTTGTGTGCTGTGCTGCAATCCCCTGAGGACTCTCCCTGTTCTGGGCACTCACAGGGGCAGAGCTCCAGGAACAGCCAAAGGAGAGGTGGGCATATGAATTCTGCATCTGTCCTCCAAGTGGCCCAAAAGAGGCACTTCGACATGCAGGGCTGGGCAAAGTTTTCACAGCTACTTCTCCACAGGGCTGCCAGAGAATGCTGTGGCAACTGATATGGAAACCAGAGAGACCTTAATCTTTCTTGATTTGTTTGTGGGGAGGGACAACTGGGAGATGCAGAAATGGAGGAAAAGGTTGTGTTCCTCTCTTTTAATGGTTGCAGTGATGGACTGCAAGGCTCGATGAAGAATTACATAATTGCATTTAGCATTTCTAATTAAAATCTACCCAGACTACTTCCCTCCCAGCAACTTCAACTGCAGTTTCTCTCTAATCCCTTTTATCTCCCTCCAAAATTTACAGAGACCCAGGTCAGGCAAAATCTGCTCCTTGCCTAGTAACATAACAAAAGTCCAAAATCCTAAAGGCAGGGATTTCTGACAGGTGATAGAAGTGCACAGCACACACTGGTACACTGCATATGATTTTGACCCTGTCAGCATCAAAGATACTGCCTTTGGTGTGTTCACACCATCATCTCTTAGCAAGATCTCAAAAAGTCAGAGATGTCTAAAACATGTTGGACATGTATTTTTGCCTGGCCGCAGTATCTGAACTTATAGCATCAAAGGCTTTTGGTGATTAGGCAGAGGGACAAATAATGGCTACAATTGCTTGAAATTCTTTAAAATAGATGAACTGTAAATAGATGGCATATGCAGAACTCATAATGAGACTTATGTAGAATAAGGAATCTGTGTACATGTGTTTGGAATGTTATGGCCACTTTGCTGGTGTCTGCCACGTGGGAGTAACATATGAATTCAAGATTTTCTATCACACCACTTCACCACATATTTTCTCTCTAAGCTTCTGTGTGTAAGTACATTTATGCATCTGTATCTCTCCCCGTGTACCTCCATCTGCAGTGAACATCTTAAGAAAAGAAGCATTCCTATTTTTCTAGGTTTTGAAGGAATTGTCCCAGCTATCTTACTTATCATGAAAGAATGAAATTATAATGTACAAAACAATGCCTGGATCAGCTTTATTAGATTTAGACTCTGTGCATAAAATTCATCCACATCCCCCCTCTCGCCTGCCTACCTGGATATCAGTTAACTGGTGACTAGTTAAACATTTGTCACCTTCGCTAGTTTAATTTAGAAATAATTTCCCCTTAAACTTCACACAATATCTACGATTCCAACCCCAAAGATTCCTGTATTCTGTCACTACCAATCAAGATCACTGAACAAATCATAGTTTTATTGCTTCCAAAGCTGACAGTAAGATCTATGTTCACCAAATAGAAAGGTTAAACACTTTTCCATCTTATTATTCTTTTCAGATACAATGAAGCATAATGAAAATCCTAGCAGTCCTCAATGCTGTCATGCTAAATTAACATATATATTTTAAAGGAAAAGCAGAAAGTATTTGAGTGATACCTAACACAGTATTTTCATTTTGTCCTTAATTGTAACAGACAGCTGCTACTCCCTGTTTCACTTTTCAAGTATGTTGTGTTTGGTTTGGGGATGCATTGGAAGTATAATGTTACCAGGTCTGGAAAAGAAAAGAAGTGAAAAACCTTCCACTCTGGGAATTCACCTGTCCAGTTAGAAACATTACTTTTGAATCTCTTGCATGAAATAAGTAGAGGATGTCAAAAGAAATGAAAGTTTCTTTCATCTATGGGTATGGGAAGGTAGGCATGAGCAGTACTAAAACAGTATACAGAAATACTTTATTTAAAGTTAATAATTACTCATAGATGCTTTATACCTTGTTTTAAGTTCTAAGAAGTCAATAAGTTGCTTATAATTGTGTGTAACATTTCCCACTGACATATTCATAAGCATATATTACACATGCTGCTCTTGTTAGTAGCATACCCTAAAATACCTGCTAACCAACTATTAACCCTTCAGAAGCATTTATGGGGTTTTTTTGCAACATGCAGTGAAAGCAAAGAAAGCCCAGTTGCCATGTGAAAATATATATGAACTAAAAATTCCAGTGACCCATTGGGGTAGGTACTTAGTGTCAGTACTTTCATCCATTTTGAACTTGTTCTTTTGTTCCTGTTTTCAGTACTAAGGAGTCTAAAGGCAACCTGTGTCAAGTAACATCTTGCTTGAAGATGAAGGAGGGTATTTTCTGAGAACATTACTGTTTTTTCTGTAAAATGAAAGTTATTAACTGATTAATTATTGTAAAAGAGAATCACAGAATGGCTGGGGTTGAAAGGAACCACTGGAGGTCACTTGATTCAGCCACCTTGCCTAAGGACGTTACTCAGCAGCTTTTCTAGACAGGAGTATCTCTAAAGAGCAACACTCCAGAGGGCTTCACTAGGATACCTGTGCCATTGCTGTCAAAATCACAGTGAAGTTTACTTGTGTTCAGGGGGTAAAAATCTCCCTGTTTCAGTTTGTGTCTACTGCCTCTGGTCCCGTCACTGAGTACCACTGAAAAGAGCCTGGCTCTATCTTATTTGCTCCTTTCCTTCAAATATTTGTGCATATTGATATTGATCAGGTCCCCACGAAAATAAAATACAGTATTTTGACTTTTTAATGGTGATTTCAACTTGAAACAGATAAAGTTAAAAAGATTCCCATGAGTGGCCTTTGACAGTTGTGTGGCCTTCAGTAATGACATGTGAATACCAAGACTGACTTAATTTTTACAGAGAGTTTAATTAACTCTTTATGCCTTCTATTTTCTTTTATTCTAGCTACTGCCATTTGTTACTTCTGTAGAAGCTGACCTAAAGCTTTTCTCTCTCTTTCTGCCCTCAGCAGTACAGGTGCCTGGTGGCATATTGGATGTTCTTTTCTTTGAAACCTTCCCCTGTAGTACAGCTCCCCCGTTATTCTCATTTTGGTCTAACCCATCCTACACTTGGCTGTGTTTCTCGCAATATCCTGATTTTATTGCCCACTGAAGTTTGCAGGATGCAATCTGGGGTTCCTGTCTGAGCTTCTCAGGGAGCAGCAGTCAGCACTCAGCTAAAACAAGACCCAAGTTTGTTCTAGATTTTGTTTCATCCTTTTAGAGAATCAGTCCATGCTATACTAAACATTTCTGCTACTGTCTCTTCACAGACTGAGCCTGTGTCCTCGTTATGGTTGGCTGAGCCTGTGAAGGGTGAAAGTTTCACCCTGCCAGCACCAGTGATGAATTTTACAAGGGAAAATCACCTGTTCTGATATTTCTACTTCCTCTCATTTCCATTAAAAGGTTTAATCTCTTTTGTCCTTGTTTCTGAAGCTTCTGCTTCAGTTTGTCCTGTCCTCTGAATTGCTTCTCTCATTTAATTGTATTTTGCGGGTCAGATTCAGAGATGACACAAATCCTTTCCATACCTTTGTTTCTATCTCTGTGCTACTTTGGTAAGGAAAGAGTACTGCAAAATAATAAGAACAGGGTTTAAAATTCACTAATATTACAATTATTCTTCCATAAGTTGTTTTTCTTTGTGTTGTATGTGGGTTTTTTTTTTTTTTACTTTTCCTATTCCATCCATCAATTGCTTGTTATTCTAGGGTGCTTCCTTTGTGTTTTGGCTACACTATATGGAGCCCCAAGCTAAGGAACCCTAATACTTCTTTGGAATCTGTGAGTTCTATTATAATATGTAAATATTTAAACATTAAGGTATTTTGCATAACTCTGAGAAAATATTTTAATATTCAGCATGTCCTAATTTCTCCAAAGGAAGAAAAGTGCATCTTACTGCTTTTTCAGATGTGCATCCTTAGTGAGTGTAAAGGACCTCAGAAAAAGGCAGATGTATAGCCAGTGCATTATTTCTTTCATGCCCTGGGTAGACAGAACAGTGCAGACTGTGTGGAAAGTGATGGATGATGGAAAAGGAGTGCTGATTCATAGGAAGGGTGGGAAACCATAGCAATTCAACTAAAGCCAAATGATGTTGGGAAAAACAGTTTTCTAATCAGGTCTGGACATGCTTATTGTAAAGAGGCATTTCTGAGTGGAAAAAACAGCCCTCTGCTGTTAATACAGGAAGTAGAGAAAAGAAAAAATAAAAAGAAAGATTTTGATTTTATTTTACCCTGTAACATATTTGTCTTCAGTCCATTCACTTCTTGTTTGTTTGTTTTGGGGTTTTTTAAAGTTTATAGCATCATTTTCATTCTTTCTTCTCATATTTATTCCTCTCAGCCCAACAGAGATAATGGAGATTCTTAGTATTTCCAGTTTCATTTAAATGGGTAGGCTCGGTGGAACAAAGGATTATTCAAAATAATCAGGATGGACAGATTCTGCCCTGGCACTTTTCAAAGGATTCATTCTCAGGGTTAAAGAAAGAGAAATATTTTGGCTGACTGTCCTCTTTAACTTCTGCCTACTTTATATTCTTTGATATTTGGGAATTATCCCAAATGCTGTCCAGCTCTCTAAGGGGCTGCCTGAATAGGAAATGTCTCCTACATAAAGCAGTGTGACTTTATGGGAAGAATTGCTGCTTGGTGTGTGGATGTGCTTTGTGCTGATGTAGTGGGGTTCAGTACTTTAAAACTGTCACTTTGAAATTTTTCTGTGGACTACTAATAAAAATGGGGATTAGGGAATACTGCTGATCCCACTCCAAAACAAATATTCCTACAGAGAGAACTAACATGCAGTTTGTTTGTATCTGCTTGGAATTTAAAGAAGGTGCACTGCAAATAAAATGGCAGTGGATTTACTACTAGAAGGTTTTTTTCTTTTCTGTTTTGCCTCAGCCCTACAGGTAGTGGTACAAGATTTACAGTTGTTCCAATCTTTCATGTACTGATGCTAACTAGACTGACCTCCTTGACATGCAGTGAGAATGTTTTTCATCACACAAGCCAGAGTAATTTCCGTTTCTGCATTTTAATTCTTCCCATTTCCCTTTGAAATTCTCTCTCTTCCTTCTATCAGAAGTAAATATTAGTTCTATAGGGCTAAGATAGTCAAACACATGCATATAAATGGGTTGGTTTCTTTGAGATTTTATGAATCTCTTCCAGTCCTGCACATTTTGTTCAAAAATATTGATAAAATTAGGCTCAGAGTTTACTGGCAGCCATTGCTTCTGTAGCCAAAGATGTGGGACAGTTAAACTGCAAGCACAATTTTTTTTTAATCCAAGATAAAGTGGGTAAGACCTGTAGGTGCACACCTATCTCAGAAATTAGGACTTGCCATTGACTTTCCAAATGAATTTACTGTCCCACATCTCAGACATAAACATTTAGACCTGGGTTTTCAAAGGCTTTCAGCTGTATTTCAGATTAGCCCAGTAAATTAACATTGGAATTTCTGGGGCTGCTGTGTGTTGTTTAAAATCTATCTTCCAGATAACTTTTGTAGAAGGATTAGGTTTATTCTCCTTTTTCGTTTTCTTCCCGTACACAGTAACATACTTGCTGTTGTATATTAACATATTTGCTGTTGCTCCTGAGCCAGGGAAGGTTTGTTGTGTGCTGTTTTTAAAAAATATTGTTGCTTCGAGATTCATAATATGACTTTCAATCTGGCTTACTTGTTGTACTTCCAAGTAAGAAAGAGTTCTCTTTATTCCCTTGGGAAACTGCTTAATTGGGATGTATTAGAAAATGTATTGTGTAATAATAAGAGCTGTTTACATAATATGAAATACTCACAAGGATTAACCAAACCTACCACAGTCCCAATGGAAATAATATTAAATATCCTCAGCTCCAGGACATATGTCAGGCAAGGAGTTTTTGGTTTGGGTTTTCTTTAATAGTGAGGATGTTCTTCTGTTGTGGGTTTCTTGGTTTGGTTTGGCTTGGTTTAGTTTTTTGGGTTTTTTTCTCTTTTGAAGGAATCATCTTCTTCTTTCTAGTGTATAAAACGTCCTCCAGATAGCAGAACTGTACATAAATTATTATTTTAGGTAACTGTTACAACATCAAGGCTGTGTAGGAAATTGCACTGTCATCTGAAATGTTCACCAAGTAATGGGCAGCCATTTTCTCAGAGAAAAAAGTCATAAAGAGAAGAACGAATGATAATTAATAACAATTACTCTGTCAGGCCTCTCTAAGGATTTTTAACTTTATGATCAAGGGCTAAAAGGAGCTACTTGGAAGGAAAGATTTGTGGCTGGAGTTCATAAACCCCATGGGTATTGCTTCCAAGAAGGTGGATTTCATCCCCTTCTGAGGCACAAAGCATTTGACATTGTTTTACGTTGTCGATAATGAAATATTTGCCAGCTATTTAGACACCCCCTATGAAAAGCTGTTTTCTGGTTTAGACAACTCCCTTAAGTCTTCCTTGGCCAAATGCACCAAACATGGAAAACAGTGGCTTTCCAACACAGAGCTTTTGAAACACGAGCATTTTAGTATCACCTCGCTGGGCTTGTCAGTGAGCTTTCATTTTTCAGGATGAAGATTTCCATGTGCATTATTCTGAGCTTCTTTTGCTCTTCCTAGAAAGCAGGAAACAAGCCTGTGGAGTTCTGCTGGTCAACATGGATAGAAGGGGAGCTGGGCGGTGCAGAGATGTTGGGGAGAGAGGGGAAGGAGAGGTGCCCTGGAAGAGGAGGAAGCATGGATGCATGTATTTAGTGCTTCCTGGCATCTGGTACCTGCACTAACTGATGCCATGGCTGCAGAGGAAGAGTGGAAGCGTGGGCAGCTGGGACAGAGCAGACAGCAGGGTCAGAGGACAACTGTGGTGGAAATCTTTCTGCATTCTGTTCCCACCCTGTCTGATAATGAATGCCAAGCATGTGTGTTAACATTGCTGAGCTAATTATCTCTTGGCACTATGATAGCAACAGTTTCCAACCTCATGCTGAACTGTGTGGGTTTGCCACAGCCATGAAATTGTATCAGACAAAGAGAAATTCAAATTTCCAGGAAAATCAAGTGTGCATACAAAAGTAATTCCCAGCAGGGCTGAGCAAAGCACTGGGCTTCTCTAAAGCTAGACAGGGGTACAAAACTGTGCACATCACTTTGATTTATTCAGATCAAAAATGAACCAGCAGAAAGCAGAACAATGTTGGAAGTTATACTTGAAGAATATCCATGCCTGGAGCTGATGAATAAATTGAATACTCTTTCCGAAGTATTCCAGTGACATGAGACAAGAATTCACATTCCTGGAAAACTGTGAGATGGGAGAAAGCCCTTGATGTTGAAGTTCAGTCCCTGCACAGTAATATCTGTCAAGTTCTTGGTGAAGAAGACTTCCTTATCATTTCAGAAAACAGCATTCTTGTGTATCATCCCTTGAGAAAACACTAGCTGGACTTAAATTTTCAAAATTACCTGACCTTAACACAGCCATTTCCTGAAAGAGGAAAGAACTCAAGAAGCAAAATTCTGTCTTTCCAGCAGTATGTTAGTTCTGCAAGTCTTTGGAAATGTGCAGTAAACATGGAGAACCTTTCACTTATAAGAGCTTCCCACTGGGTATTATGGATTTCAGTGTAGAGCTAACAGCTTTTGAAGATCCTCCTCCTACACTCTGTTCTTGTTTGGCAGCCTCTACTCTAGTCATATGGAACAAGGGATGGTATTTCAAAATGTTGTGGTTAGCTTGTACAATTCTATTGTCCTTCTTCTGCACGAATGTTGCAGCAACATTACATATGGCTGCTGTCTAGGGGGCTTTTAGGAATTCAGAATCAAAAAGATTCTTCCTTAGGCTATGAGGTAAAGTTAGAAAAACAAGATCTTGAAACAATTTAACCAAAGAATTTTTGGCAGATCCATACAGTCTTTTGCTTGATCTGCAGTTTTGGTAAGAGAAGATAAAAAAAATAGGAGGATGCAAGAGGATAAATAATAATACAGAAAAAATTATAAGTGCCATTATTTATATTAGTAGCTCTACTTCACTTTAAAAGCTGTTCAGTTCTAGATACTTAATCACAAAAAGGATAATGCAGAATTAATTGAGGTTCAACAAGAATGAATAGGACTATGGGAAAATGCTAGTTAAAAGGGTGGTTGAATAAATTTAACCTTAAAGAGAATGTGTTTACTGCAATTTGAAATAATGCTGAAACTGCCATTGATCTCAATTGAACAAAATTAATGACCAGAGTAATCAAATGTGACACAATAAAATTCTAGAAAATAGGAAAAGGATATCATAAAGGGGGAACCTACAACTGCTGTGCAGAGGAGCAACTAGGAACTCTAGACAGGAGCAAGTAAGCTTGAACCCTTTGATGAAATGAATGCTTCTGCATAAGATGCACATTAGATTATGCTTCTCACAACAATCAGAAGCTTGAAGACCTTCAGTGTTTTCAGGGACTAGGAGAAGAATGGCCTCCTTATCAAAAAGCAAAGAACCTGACTGCAGTGGCATTTCTAAAACAGCATCAGATTGCAAAGAATTCAGGCCTCTTCCTAACACTCGGACCTTAAGGCATTTGACATCTTCTTCCTGACAGATGAGGACAGACATTATTAAGATTCGAATTGTATCTCTTTCTTTGTGGCTTCCTACATGTAAGGTGACACTCCCTCTCAGAGGATCAGGAGTTTGTGCTGATGTTTTGGATCTGCCAGGAAGCTCTTGCATTTCTACAGCCTGGTGGAGGAAAACTCCCCAGTCCCATTCTGTAATTTTCTTTGCAGAGTTGATTGGTGTTTTTGCTCTTTGTGCAGTCATATGTTGCCTTTCTCAAAAGCTCCCTGCTAAAGCCAAACAACACAAGCTCCCATTTGTGTTTCCAATTACACATGTGCTTTAAATCACCACTGGCAGTCACAGAGCTGACCCCTGTCTGCACCTTTCAGACACGGGTGAGGCATTTTTTGATGTCAGCTTTGCAGGCTCCTGCTCAGTAATGCACGGGGGCTCTCACTGCCCACAGCCATGACTGGAGACAAATGTCTATTTCCCATCCAGTGATACTAAGACAACCTACAGTAGCAGGTATGTTTTAAGCAGATTGCTTTCCAGGGGCTTTGGTGCTTTTTGACCGTTGTCTTGACACTCTTTCTGTCTTTGGTAACCGTTTTGTCCATTTCACAAATGTGATTTTTAATTGTGAAACTTTTGCCTTTAGCAAGTGGGATAAGGAGGCAGAAACAGTCAAAATTAGGATGGAGTTTAAAATAGGGTAGAGATGATTGTTTTGAAAGCATTAGCTGGAAGAAAAGGAACTGTGAGGAACAAAATATATGAGTTAGTCTGTATAACATTGTGTCCTGTGTCAGGTTGGGAAGCTTCCAGAAATCCCTTCCAAACTAACATTAGTTGATGCTGCATTTCATCATGTCATATAGTTGTTGCATGGGTTTTATGGCAGCATGGATAGTACCCAGACAAGAGGACAAGTATTTCTTTTGCACAGTGTCTTTACATTCTACCCAATTCAATTTTTTTTCAACTTAACCTTATTAATGAATTCTGTGAGTCTTCCCAGAATTACGTGAGCAGTATCATATCACTGATGTGAAGGAGCTCCAGTTTTGTGTTGAATGTCTGTTACCCCATTTTCATCATTTCTGAAAATAAATTGTATCAATAAGTTTTGGAGCTAAGGCTTGTTATCACATGTAGTACATTAAAATCACTCAGCATATTTTGATCATAATGAGAAAATTTAGTGCTCCTCCTGTCACTGCTGCAAGGGATCAATTGTTCTGACAGATGTACACACTTAGAAAGTAGGAGGAATGAAAATGTTACTAACATTAATTAGTGATGACTGCATTTCACCATAGGTGGATCCAAAACAAGCAGATTTCCGAGTTGCCTATACTGTACTGTCTTTTGCAATTAAAAAAAAAAAAACAAATAGCCACATGAAACACAGGATGATGCATTTGATTTATTATAACAAGGCCTAAGATTGTGACTGCTACTTGTAATCAGAAACATTGTTTTGTTTTGGTTTTCTTCTTAAAACAATATTCTGTGTTAGGATCAGGTGATTGATGTGATTCCAGTTTAGTTTAACTTGTCAGATTGTGTAATGTAACCATAGGATAAGTGTAGGAGATGCATGACTGGCTCTGGCTGACTCACAAGCTGATTGTGCCAAGGGAATTTTATAATTGTCTACTAGAAGAGAGTGAATTTTCAAAAACATTACCCAAATTTTACCTTGGCTCTTAAGCAAACACATTTTACCTCTAAGCCAGTTACACAAACAGACTCATTTAATTCCACATCTACTATAATTGTTTAGGAGACATCCACAGAGTTACCAAATCTGTTTTGCTGTTATTTCACGCTAAAAATACCAAGTCATCTGAAAGAGAATTCCAAGGGTTAGGAAAGAATTTTATAGCAATTCTTCCAGCATTTTCTACCCCCAGTCTGGGTTATGTGAGCAATAAGGCCTCTTGATTTTATCATTTATAGATTTGGCTCAGTCTTTTATGTAACTTCCGAGTTCATCTCTAAATCAAACAGTTGCAGTCTTTTCTCTCACAGTGATCTATTGAGCATCTCTCACTTTGTCGATGGCATTCTCTTTTTTTTTCCCTACACTGTGGCAGGATGTGTCCCGTTTCTTTCCCCCGCTGCAGTCTGCTTTATCTGCAGTCAATGCAGTGAAGTGTAGGGTTTTTCTGCCACCATTAGGGTGGGAGGCGTACCTGCAGCTGCTCAGAAGCAAGGCTGGAGGGGGACTTAAAAGGCAGAAGGATAGGGACTGAAAAGCATTGTCTTTTGTCTAAATAGCTTTCAAAATTTTGGAGCCAAAGTAAAAAAGGCTACAGCTCTTTGCTCTTGCCCTGCAGTTCAGGACCAGGGCAAAAAGACATCATTACAGGTAAAATAGCAGTGGGTGAGTGAAAACTAAGAAACCCACCTAAAATGAGTGAAAATATTACTAAGAGCACTGTGTTTGCTCCTATCTGAAACCAGAAAGTAACATGAGGGCAGATTATCAGCTGAAAATCCTGATAAAGAAAGCACTTTTCTGGTACTCTTTAGGAAGCACTGTATAGCTAATGTAAGTGTAATATCATATCTAATCCCTGAACACAAGCTGAGTTTCCCATCCTTGTAAATTACCTGCCAGAAATGGCCTGCATTGCTCTCAGATGCCTGAGTTCATGGCTTGTTCTAACATATCAGTAAGGCTTGCTGCAAACCGAGTGACTCCTTTTTGTCACCCAAAAACTGTGACATAATGAAACAATGGGATGTATTTCCAGGGTCCTGTCTTCACCACAGACTGAATCAGCACTCTTCAGAGTAAACCAATGCCTTCATGACTAGCTTTTTTTATTATTTTGAGATGATTAAAAAAACCCTCACCTTTTCTTTTACACAGATTATAACTAAACCCAGGGAGAAATGTCACTTTGTTGAATTTTTTTTTTTATTAATTCAGTTTTATATTTGTTTTCAGTGCAATGAGGAATTTATTTTGATTTTTTTCCCTCAGGCTGTAAACGCTACTAGAATTTTCCCAGAAATCAGTATAGATGGGTCTCAAGATTCTGAGATTTGTGGTTATTAAAATATGAAGTAGTCAAACATTGTCAAATTTAAACTTTAAAGAATTTATGTCTAAGACTGCAGCCCAAGAGAAGCTGGATAAGATCAAGCGTCCACTCAGCCCTGTGTCTTGTTTTCTCCAGGAACAAGAAGAAATATTCCATGAAAGAGCATTGAGGTACAGAATTAGAATTAGGGTTGAGTCATTTGTCAGGCATATTTCTCCCACAGCTACTCTTGAAGAGGACTTGTAACTCTCCTGTAATCTTCCTCCCTGGCAGTAGAAGGATCAGTTTGAGAAACCTATGTCTTACTCAGCTGCTTATTGATTCTTTACAAGTCAGCTGACAGAACTCTGCCTTAGTTTGCCCACCTGGAAAATCGCAGTGATGATGTTTTGCCTTTGAAAAAAACATTCTGGGGTCTGCAGTTAAAGGGAAAAACTATGGATACTTATGGCTGGAGCATTCTCCTTTGTTTCACTGGCCACCTCTAAGAGTCTCTTGTCTGTATATTGCTACATATATGTCCTTGTCCAGAAGTGCTAAGATTTTATGACAGGAAAAGTTTTGCAAAATGTTACTGACACTTTGTAAGTGTTGTTTCCTTGCCCAAATTTAGCAATAATTGGCCATTTCTTGCAATCACTGGGATGACTACCCTTCTTAGACAATATATAGTGAAACTAGGCCTACATGAAAACATAAAGATTATGGGAAATGTTTTTAAGGGCTCATCTTTCTTAGATAATGACAGGATGCTGGTTCCAGTGAGGAATTTCTATAGTACTGCTTTATTCACTGAAATGAATCAAAATTCTCAGAATTATGCCTCTTGCAACACAAAGCAAAATAGCTGACATGATCAATTCCCTGCTGTGTTTTGGTTTGGTTTTGATTGATTTTGTGCATTTGTTTGGGTTGGTTTGTTTGGTTTGTTTGGTTTTTTGTTTCTTTTTCATTTTTAGTACTGAATTGGAAGGACAATATCGGAATACAGGAAAATCTTTATCATATCCAGTAGTGTTGCACCTGCCAGCTAAACTCTACAGTCCCTTCCAACCCAAACCATTCTTTGGTTGCCAAATTTGGTACCTGAAACAAAGCATGTAATGACGACATGGATCCTCAGGGACATAGCTGTTTGGGAGGTTTCTCAGAGTGCAGAAAGGAACCCCTGTATGTTGACATGTAAAGGTTTGTCATCGATTCAGAAGGCAACTCTTCCTTTTTTTCAGTGGGATGATAAGGCAAGACTGCCTTGAGGAATGTAGAACTATTGGATTAGAAGTGGCTTAAAACTGCACAGTTAAAACATTTTCCTGAAACAGTTATGAATTTGGACTTTTTTTGTTCTGATGGTTAAGTTCTATGAGATTTTTATAAGATGTTAGTGAAATTACAAGTAGTAATAATATGGAAGCAAGATGAACAGCCAAGAACTAATATTTCACCAATGCAATAAATACTCCTATATATGTGTATATAATGGTACACATATGACAATACAGTGTTTTAATTTAGTATGAAGCTGAAAAGGTACCAGAGAGTGTCTCTGAGGGGATATAACTGTTTTCAAAAGTGATACCTTTAAAATGTGTGTATAGTCTCTGCCAAGGACAGGATGCTGTGAATAAAGAAGGGATAACAAGCTGTTAGACTAGCTCTGTGAAACTGGGTCTTTGATCCCAGTAATAAAGGGACACCAACTCTACCTGTTCATCCTCTTCATGTCGCCCTTTGATTTTATTAATAGTTTTAATAGGGCTAGTCAGAAAAATTTAAGAAAATAATCCTTGTGAATAGGGCCCTCCCAAAGAAGATGGTTAACAGCTTGTGTTATGGGCTGCTTGTCTCCCACACCGTTCAGGAGAGATGCTTTGTTTTTGTAGCTCTCTCTTATGCCTATTTCTGCTGTATCCACACAAGGTACAGTTGTGCCAACATGGAGAACTGTATATGGTGATCAGAACCCTGAAGTAGAAGATTTAATGAATTGAAGATTTTTAAGAAATGGTTTTCCTCTAGGAAGAAAATTTTCTTTAAACACCTTATTCTAGCTCTATCTACCAGGTAAGTAGCATAACAGAGAGAAGCTGTTCTTGGCAAAGAAAAAAAAAACAAAGATGAAAGCACCTTTCTGTCTCATCATAATTACTTCACCAGAAAAGAGTAATAGACTACAATATATAGAGTCTGCTTTCAGTTTTCTTTTGTAGAGATACATATATTTTGCTGTAGTAGCTATCCAGGTTTTAGGAATTGTTTCCTTAAGAGGGAAGCATTGGTTTTGGAACAGACTCTACCTTGTACAAAATTTATCTTAGGACTTTCTGTCTTGCAGCTGAATTAAAAAATTGCTTAGAGCATGCATGAGTATCCGGGTTAGAAAAATGCCAACAAAATATTTCTTTTTATGACTAAATTAAAAAATTTAATATTGGTTTATAACTGAAGGATAAACTCCACCATGAATGAGGGGTGGAGTCTCAATTCAGGAAAAGAAATTTGAGATATTTCAAAATAAAATCTGATTTCTGTGATTCAGAGGAAACAAACCAATCAAAAACTCATTTACTTTACCTCATGGGAACTAGATGACTCCAGATAGATACTTATCCTTTTGAGCTAGCAATGTCAGTAGCATGTCTCAATAGATTTTAAATTTTGCACAAAACAGTATAGAGTGAAAAAGCAAATGAAAAAGTAAGAAAATGGTATTTTTTCTTTTCTACATCCTCATGGATTTGCAGAGTTTTGAGCAACTATTCTAAAGTCATCAGGCAATATTGTTAGCATTGCTTTGCCTCTCAAGTAACTACAAAATTTATCATCAAGCACATATCCAGAGTTTAAGCTTAATATACTGAATAACATAACTGTATGTAATTTCTGATTCTGTAAACACTCACTGCATGGAGGAACCTGTCTAGTTTTTGGGTTTAAAGGGAGATAGCCTATCAAACTACACAGATCATACTCTCCAGACCACATTAAAAGTGTCATTCATAAACTGCAGCCATCCATCTGAAAGAATAATGAATTCCTAGGAGCCAAATGCAATACTGCAGAAACTCCAGGGTAGTAATGGCATTACATCAAGGTGAATTTTTCCCATTTAGCTAAATATAGCTAATTGAAATAGTTCTGTATGGAGGCAGGTAAAACTTTGGTTGACTAACAGGGAGAAGGGCACTAGGTTTCCTTTTCCCTTTGAATAGGTGAGGTGTTCAGAAAGTGAAAATTACTTCCAGGGGAAAATTGCATCACAAAATGCATCCTAAATTTGCATGAAAAACACATGCATATTTAAAGTGAAGACAATTTTCAAACAATTTCTGTTTACAACTTACTGCCTTTTCATTCTTCAACAGAAAATAAAAATCCATGGACAAATTCCAGGAGACTGAATGCTGACTCTCATGGCTTTGTGTGCTTTTTTCCACGTTCTCCTGGAAACTACAATGGAAAAAGAAAAGCATCCCAACCCAATACAAAACAGAAAAAAACCTTCCAACAAACAAACAAACAAACAAACAACCCCCCCAAAACCCACCCCAAAAAACCCCACCAAAAAAACAACAAAAAAACCCATACCCAAAACCCTGAAAAAGCCCTCCAAGCAAAAGCCTCAAGTACTAAAGAGAATTTTGCTTCCCCAAGTGTTCTTCCCACATTCTTGTAGTTACATTCCACATATGTGAAGCACCATATCTCATTGCAAGTTCAAAATTGTTCAAGGAGAAGAATCCAAGGAGATAAGGGCAGAGGGAAAGAGAAGCAACTACCTGTATTCTCCTTCCCTTGTAAATATGCAAACTCTCACAGTATTGCTTAACAATAGTTGTCTCTATACATGACCTAATTCCATCCTCTTAAAGGCCATGTGAATTTTGGAAGATGCAGCTTTTGCTGTGTTACTTTAGCTTTGGAACTGGTGGCAGGACTTTTTTTCCTAAGTAGTTCTATGTCAATAAGTCTCAGAATAAAAAATAAATAAGAGATTTTAATGGAGGACTTTTTTTTAAAAAAAAAAAGGAATGCCTATTTTACAGAACCAGTTTCAGAGATGATGAATCTCTTCTATACAAACCACTAAATAATGGAGCAGAAGGCCTGCCTTTTGTGAAGAAATTAGAGAGGAAACCTAAAGGTGAAGTAGCAGGAAGCTCAATATATTGTTTTTCATTTTCTCACTGTGCTGTTTCAAATTTCCATTGCAGTAGATGCAGCTGAAGTGCAAAACTAAGTTAGAAGAAAAGAAAATAAATGTCATCCATTTTGAGGAGATGCCTCCTAAACTCTAGGAGAAAAATGGAAATAACTAAAAGCAAGTACTTGAGTATGTTCACAATAGAGAGATGATTTTTTTATAGAGAGTGTATGATAAAAATCAGCAATACTTTAAACCATGAGAAAACAATCATGCTCTTCTCAGTATAACTAGTTTACCTACCATAAATCTGGATAAAATAATATTTGATTAAATAAATATGGAAAATATTGAGATAGGAACTATTCAGACCAGAAGAATAGACAAAAATTGGAAAAGGACTTTCTAATGGTTGCTGCTTAGGTGAAGAAGTTTGTTTTTTTCAAAGCCACACATTTCCTTCTAATTGCAGTGAGCAATGTAGATGACTTGCAGGGATCATGCTTGCCAGCCTTCTACAGGAGATATTCCAACTGAACTCCTATGTGAACGCTTAATTTGAAAGGGGTAGAAAAGAGAAAGACAAGTGATCATGGCTACTGATGAAACATCTTTCAAGATTCCCAAATTCTCTGTGGGGATGAAACACTATTGAATTTATGTACTTCTGCAGTCAGTGATCCCAGGCAAGAAATTTTAACTATTTGTGCCACCCGAGATGACGTCACTATGATGCCTTCAAAGACTTTTAGTAACCTGACTTCTGTTGGCCAGAGTAAACTTTATAGAACAATAGATGAGCAGAGACAATGCTTGGTTCCCTGTATTTATAGTCTCATTTGCTGCTTAAGGTGTACATTTATTGTCCTAAAGGGTTCTGTACAGCACTAAGTAGATAACATTAGGAGTATTTTTCCATAATGAAAAAATCTTGTATATGTGGCATCTGGAACACAGAATGGGTGTGTTAATCTGTGTTCAAAAGAATGGTAAGCATAAGTTAATCATCTCAGCCCTTATGATAATCAGCAGAGAAAGCACTATAGACAGAGGTTGATTCATTCCCTCTCAAGAGAGATGGGATGAATCACCATCTGGAGGGTTAATGTCTTATTCTGTCTGTAAAAAAGTCTAAAATTAAGGTTCAGGGAGGTAAATTCCAGCCTATCCAGATTATTTTAAATTACATAAGAAATCTCTTTTATTTGCCCCTTGAAACATAGATTGAAATGACCTTGCACACTGTGGTAAAAAGTTAACCTCAACTTTTTGGTGAGCAATCTTTTGTAACTTTCACAATCTGTGCAGGAGACCTTTCCCAACACATGTACATTCATTGCCTCCCCAGGAGTTTCATCTGTTAAGCTCTGGAGTGACTGTAGGTGCCAGTGGTGCCAGTCTGCTGATGATTCAGAGTCCTTTTGGCAGCAATCACCCAGCCACAGCTTGTTAGATGGAGCATCCTTAGTCAATGACTTGCATGCCACATGTGTGGTATGTGCTAGAATCTGCAGCAGCGTTTGCAAGGTGGGAGCTGTTCAGAGCCAAGCTCCTCATCCTTGCTTGCAGAATTGATAATGTCATTCAGTGACACCAGCTGGTGTTCTGGAATGGGACTACAGATTGCGAGTGAATTCCTGCAAGGCGGGAAGGAGTTCCTGTGAGAACTCCCATTCTACTCCCTGTTTGGTCTAGATCTGGTGTGATTTCTTTCCATGAGTTCTACAGGTGCCACCTTTCTCTTGTCTTCAAAGCTGGCATTTCGTATCCCAAAAAGTTATGGCAGTCATACAACATGCATGTTCTATACACTTATCCCAAGGATAAGTGTTCTATACACTTATCCCAAAGATAAATACAATTTAACTGAAGCCGTAACAGAAAGAAGAGTAGTTGTGCCTTCTGCAGTGAGGATGACTTTTATCTGGCCATTATAGAAGCACGGAAGGCAAAACCAGTAAAATGTCTTTTTCATCAGGTAATTTAGGAAGATAACTTTCCTCACAGTGGTCTTCATGAAACACCAGTCAGGGAATTTGAATGTAGCCAAATGCCTTCTTAATACCATTTATTCTTTGGACTAGACTCATTAATCAATAATACAGAACATTTGTCTTGATATGGTAAGATTCCATCTTACACTTTATCTAAAGTTTCAGTGTCTGAGTTTTCTTATAACACTTTATCTGATGTTGCTATACACTATGAATGTGGCTGTGAGGTTTGGTCATTCTTCTCTGGTCTCCAACTTTTTGTTTCAAGCAATTGTTAGTATGTTTCCAAGTAATTTCTCGTTTCTATGAAAATTAGTTCTTTGATTTGTATTTACAACATCTTCCTTTCTGTATGTATCTGAGATGGAGTTACAACAACTAAAAACATTAAAAGAATGAAATAATCTAGGACCTGTGTTTTCATTTGTTTATACATCATTCTTTCCTCTCTGGATATGTGTCTGCCTGGGTTAGTCACTTTTTGGATGACTGTTTTTTCTTTAGAACCATGGTTGAGATAATTCACCCCAAGATCTTCATGATCCCATGTTTTTTAATTGATCCTGACTTGCTTCTGACAAGATCCAATAATGAGACACAATGCTGTCTTATGCTCGTAGACAGGAAAAAAACCCATTTAGAAGAAACACAGCGGTTTGGTTTTGGAAATGCCTTGCAGTGAGTGTGTGCATGGCATTGCAAGTCATCGCCTACCTCCAGCAAAGTAAGAATTTGCTTGGGCAAATTTACTATGTTTTCTCTTCCTGTGACTTCATGAGCGCTTACAACTGTATTTCTTTTCAGTAATTATGTAAATGAATATTTTTATTTCTTTTACACTAATATGACTTGAGTTAAGAATTATGCCAATGTGCTTGTTTACTCTTTAAGCCACCCCATGATTATAAGTTTAACAGTGTAGTACCAGGACACAGAATTTACTGGATCAAAATAATTTTGACTGAAGTGCTCCAAAATAACAAAATCAGCTTCCTCTCCATGGAATTTTTACCATCTTTATCTTCTTGGCACTGCTAATATCCTTTTAGTTAATCAGGTGTTCACCTCTGTTCTGTTTGAGTGAGTAATTAGTGAACTGTGCATTCATTAAGGCAAATAGGCTTTCTCATCTTCAGCACAGGCTGGCTTGAAGATAAATGCAGAGAGTAGCTTTATTGTTGATAGGGATAAGACAATAAGTTCCCAGTATGTAGGATGTTAGTGGCCTAAGTGCCCCAAAACCCAGGATCCCCCAGCATTTTCTATGCTTTACTGCTCTAATATTTTGGCAACAGACTCTGTGGACCAGTACACCTTTAGTGGATCTGGATTCTGCATCTTAGACTGCATGTCCTGTTATTTTCACATGATCTTCTGTTGCTCAGGGGGAAATGATTCAATGTTCTATTCACTTCTGCTGATACCCTGAGGATTTTAGCAAAGCAGGAGTGGAAAATCTTTTGAGTTGCAAAAAAATGTAAAAAATAGCAGAGAAACCAATATTTCTAGGCAATCCATTCCAGGAACATATAAAGCAGTTTTTCTAGTGTCCTAGATAGATGTTGTGTCTTTAAATAATGAATAAAGGAGTACATAAGTTCCAGTTTTCCAGCATGAATAGAGAACTTTCCTTGATAATTCCTTGAATTCCTTGATAAAGATGCTTTTGAGGAAATGGCATCTGAAAAGATATTTCAGAAAACCAATGCCCATTTCCCGTAAAGAGAAGAAAAACATGTGGAGGGACTTCTTAATTTTTTTTCTTAATTATTTATTTTCCTTTACCATTTTAAAGAATGACAAAGAGTAGATCTTAAAATGCCCAGAAGATGGGATCAGTGCTTTACAACCTGCCACATGCACTTATCAAGGGTTGAGTGTTTTAGGAATCTGCTTGCTCAGGATACAGGGTTAAAGAGGGTTCTGCACTATTCTCATTTTTGTCCTGGGAAGAATTAGCAGCTGAGTGACTAGAGGCATCTTGTCACTTTTCAATGCACTCACAATATACCCTTCAATACTAATGGAGAACTCCCACATGCTTTAGAGGTGGAGGGTCTTCTCTGTATGTTCGAACAAGCAATTCCTTGGTCATTCATTACTCTGTTCCACTGCAACAGGAAGTTTCTATTCAGTAAATGCTTACCTCAGTGATAGTTTTGAAAGGATTTATTTAATAACTGGAAGGGATGAGGTGGAGAAAAATACCAAAAAATAAGGGAGAAAGAAATATTGACAAAGGAGGAAAGGGTCAAATAAAACCAGGATGCAGTTTGGGTTTTTCTAGCAAACTATTTCCTATGGCCCAGTTTCTTACAATTTCCCACTAAACTCAGAAAGTTTACAATAACCTCCTCACTGCAGTTTTATTAAAAAGAGAAAGCATGCTTCCAGCTGTAATGTCTGATGGACAGCAGCAACTCTCAAACAGCTCAGCTTTACTCTTTGTGGGGGAAGAATAAAAGTAAGACAGGGAGTAAAATGGGAATTTCATTTCACAGCAGTATTTGCTTGTCCAAATCCAGACAGCTATAGCTTATGTGCTCAGTAAAGCACCTCTTAAAATAGAAGTGCATCTACAATAATGGTATGAAATTTACTCCTGCTGGAAATGTTTATTTTATGGTCAATATTTTTCCCCTAAACCTGGAAAGTGATAGCATAATTTAGATGAATCGGGGGAAAACCTCAGCAGCAGAAAGATCCACTTACTCAACAGACTCTTGGGATTTTTGCCTCTACATACTTCAGGCCTTAAGGCCCACATTTTCTCTTCACCAGGGCTTGCTGTGCTTTAGAACCCAATGATTGGGCTAGGCAGAGACAGCCTTTTCAAGAGCAGACCTGTCCATCTCTTCAGGGCCTGATGTGACCAGTCTGTCCTTGCATGTCATGCCATGGCACTGAAGATATCCTGTATGGGGCAGATAATTTCATAGAACTGCCACTCACTGTTGTCTCTGGTGACACTCACCAGTCTGGCCAAGTACGGTTGGGCCTCTGTGAGGTAGTTCCTGGTTTCCAGTGACTAGTATTTATTTATGTTTAAATATATGCCATTGTTCCTTAGTGGTACTTTATCAGGGCTTTGCATAAGGACATATCACAAGTGCAAGTTGTGAGACTAAGGGATTCTATATGTCCTGCCTGTTTGACATGGGAAGACTCAGGGGAGCATTTGAAAATGTGGACTTTGAGTAATATTTCTGAAATGCTGGTGGTCATAGAACCACAGCAAATAATTTGTAGAAGGTGTTACTTGTTGGATATCATGGTAGAAATGCCAGGAACCAAGTAATGGTGCCTGACCTGCCCCTCCTCTCCCCAAAAACCTGTGTATTGCTCAGGAAAAGTGCTTCACCATGTTGTCAGATACAATCCTCTCCTCCTTGTCACAACAGTGGGGAGGCAAGAGTGACCATCTTCATCCTCCACCATGCTGACAAACAGTAGTGGAAACAAGGCTCAGTGCCTAGAAATTAATAATGTCTTGTAAGAAAAAGTGGATAGCATCTTGGGCAGGTGTAATAGGATGTTTCTGTATCTCAGATGTCTGTCTCTCCAAATGCTGAGTATTTGGCTAATGGGAAGAGAGACCTGACAGACCTCATTAGATGACACCAAAACAAAAATTCCCATGGGGAATTTTTTCATACCATGTTCCTCAGGAGGATGTGATGGGCTGTGGATTAAGGGCAGGGAGGAAATGGCAGACCCACCTGAAAACTCAGAGGGCACAAACCTCCCTGGAGATGTTGAACTGCTGGACTGTTGACTGCTGTAGGATGACTTTTTTTCTGTCTCCCTGTTGCAGCTGTGCCCTATTTCATAAGTAATTAATAATAATTTTGACAAGAAGAGGCACAGTGATTAGAATGCCTGATAGATTCATCTGGGGTGAAGGACAGTGTCAGCTTTTACCTCTGCCTGATTCATTACAGGGATCTCAGTGTGGATTTCCTACATTCCTTGGTACCTGTTTCTCTACACATTTTTCTTGATAGTTTTGGACAAATGTAACTGATTTGTTCCTTGATGTAAAATCTGGAAGTCCTGCCTCCCAGACAGATATTCATGCTCATGAAAGAAATGGAGAATATGACATTACGTAGTATTACTCAAAATCCAGTGTATAATATGTATAAAAATATAAACTTGCTCATACAATGTCTAAGATTACAAGTTTAATGGGGATTTTTAACTTCAGTTTTATCTGCTTGCACATAACTTGAAAGACCAACATCTCAAATGAAAAGTTATATCAAGTTAAATTGGATGGTCAAATTAAACAGAAGAAAGCTTTCTGAAAAAATGAGTTCTGGTCTAGGAGAAAGTAGTAGAGAAAGTAGATAAACACTAAGAACAGTGATTCAAACTCTCCAAAACAAAACTGAAAGCTGGTGTGTATAAATGTTTTATGGAAGGGTCTGAGTATGTGTGTTCTCAAAGATGATCTGTTCCTTGGAATAGTAGTAGTGTTTGGTAAAATGCTTATGGAGTTGGAATCCAGGCTGTTCCTGAATAATCCTGCTGCAGAGGACATCTTTATCTATACTTATGTGTGACTCAAGGGACACTGGTAATGCTCTACTCTTTTGTGATGTTTATGACCATTTTATTAATATTTTAGTTGCAGTTAATGGATGTTCCACCAATTTTCCTCACATGTTAATAAGCATTTGCTAAATTTTTAATTTCCATGGCTGCAAACTGATAAATTGTTTCTAATAAAACCCTTCAAAACCATCCCTTTTTATCTTTCACAAGCTTCAAATATATTTTTAGACACACTAAGGGAAAAGAACTTTGCAAACTTTCTGTATTTTTCCAGTGTAATATTTTCAAGTCATTCATTTTTTACAGGTCTCCTTTTAGGAATGAAGTAATAACTTTTATTTATAGAACCCCCATAGGAATTTTTTTCACTGGTTTATATTGATGGTCCATATAGCCCAGAGATGCTCTTTAGAGTGGACACTTGGGCCTGGCTGCTACTGATGTGGGCACAAGAAAGTTCACTCTCACAAATGAGGTTTTCTGGAGACATCTCATCTTTCAGACTCAACACTTTCCATTCTCCTGGTTTGCTTCTCTTTGCCATATACCAGATGCTCCACTGATGGCTGCACACCCCCATGTATTTGCTGATTTTACATTATAAAGTCTGTAAGCTGAAGGAAAAGTAGGAAGGATCACACTGATATCCAATTTAGAGAGCTCAAGAATATTTTCTGGAAGTCTCCTCAGAGAACCTTAAGGAATATTTACCAGGGAATTCAGACTTGGGAAGTTGCCCGTGATAGATGCCTTCATAGTCCAAAACACATGGTAAACTTTCTGCTGATCTAAGAGAATTCACTTTTGGAGTGGAAACCTTTATTTCCTTCGCAGGAACAAATCTAAGAGAAAATGTCCACAGTGTTCTGTGTATGACTGACAGAGAATGAAAAACAATGGATCATTTGCTAAACTAAATAATTTTTTATCATTGCACTGAGATGTGGTGAATAAAGGTCAGTGTACAGTTGGCTTTAATTTAGCTCTTGTCTTGACTTAGTCTAGAAAAGGCCATGTGAAGTGTTAGAAGAAAAAGCTCTAAGGCTAATACACTGCTGAAAGACTCTGCTTTGCTTACTGGTCAAATCTGTTTTAAATTAATTTTGTTTCAGTGTATTGATACTTGTATATTTAATACTACTTAAAAATATCTATGCTTTGTCTGTGCCAGACAAACTAGACTTTTTCTCTTCATACTGAATTTGAACATCACAGTGTAAAATTGGTAATGATTACTCACGTGTGGGACCATAGCAGAAAATGCATGGTAGAAATGGTTTTAACCTTTACTTAGCTGCACTGATAAAATCTATGACTGATGCAAAAATCTGTCTGAGAATGAAATTATATCCAACAATTTCCCTGTGGTTATTTGTACCTGTTCAGCTTTCTACTCCTTCTCTCTCCATTTTCAATGCTAATGTTGCATTCACAAGCAGGCTGAAGGTCATCGAAAAGAAGAGTCGTGCAACGGCACCTCCTTTGCAATTTACTGTGGGCTTACTCTCTCCATGGCAAAAACACCTTCTACACGATTGTATAGAATCCAGCAATTCTGAAGAAGTTTGTAAAATACTTGCTGTGATTTTAAAAAGTTCTAGTGCCTGAAGGGGCTTTGTTCTGCTTTGGCTATACTACTACTTAAGGAAGGAAAAGAGTCCAAAACCACACAGGGTAAACTTTTCCTCCAGGAATTTTAACTCTGTGCTAACATTAGCTTCTCAGGAGTAACTCAGCCTTGAGTATTAACTAGTCAGAGCTTGGAGAAAAATCCACTCATAGTGTTGCCTCGCTCTTCTAAAAGTTTTGTCTGAGCTCAAAAATGCAATGTAGCAAGTCTGCTGAAAAATCAAAACTTTACTGCATGCTACGAATTGGAATCAAGAAATGTTTTTGTAATGCTTTCCACTGATAGCTCCTGTAACAACCACAATTGAAAATCCCCCATATAAATAAAGGCATTTAAATATAAGCAGTGCTAACTGGCAGATAACCTGTGTTTGAGGTGTGTGGGACAAGCATGCCTCAGATGTGTGTGCATGTGCACAAACGTGTGCACACACAGTTAATGGGTTTTCTTTTCTTTCCTGGAACACAGCTCTTTCAGCACATTGAGTTCCTTGTGTCAAAGTGAATTTTCAAGTACTAGTAGTTTAGATAGCACTGACCATATCAAATAGTGTTGTTTGATCCTGTCCATTCTGAAATTTTTAATATCTAACACCAAAGTCAGCTTTCTTTCTTTCCATGTGCGTCCTCTGTATGTGTCCACCTTGCAATGAACTTCTTTGGCTGAGCTTCAGCATTTCAAATCAAGTTTAAGAAAAAGAAAGGAAAAAAAAGCATCCAAAAACAGGCAACAAGTCTGGTGAAGGATCTAGAAAACAATCTTTTGGGGGACAGGAAAGGGAACTGAGGTTGTTTAGCCTGGAAGAAAGGAGGCTCAGAGAAGACCTTATCACTCTCTATGACTACCTGAAAGGAGGTTGTAGCAAGGTTGGGATTGGTCTCTTCTCCCAGGTAACAAGCAATAGGACAAGGGGAAAAGGCCTCAAGTTGTACCAGGAGAGGCTTAAATTGGATATTAAGAAAAATTTCTTCACCAAAAAATTAGGAAGCATTAGAATGAGTTGTCCAGAAAAGTAGTTGAGTCACCACTCCTGAAGACGTGTAGGTGTGGCACTTAGGGACATGGTTTAGTGGTGAACTTTGCAGTGCTAGGTCAGACTCTGTGATCTTGAAGGTCTTTTCCAACCTACATGATTCTATGATGCTGGGATTCTTTTCAAATCAGTCACATTTCCTGAGTTAAGAGACAAAGCTACAGCAGATCTGAGCTACAACAGATTCAGTTCCCCACCTTTAAAGGTTACACCAAGCTGCCTTTGCCTTCATCCCATGTTCCCTTGTCTTGCAGGCATGGCAGAAAATGTATTAATTTTGCTCCTGTAGCAACCAGTAATTATAAACCCTTACATCTGCTGAGAGTCTTGGGTTTGGCCCAGTCAAATTGAGGGGACTCAAACTGGTAAATTTGAAGCAGAGATTGTTTGGAATCATGTTAATAGAACCATCAGTATAACTCAGAGGGTTCAACTTTTACAGGAAAAATAGAGCATTTTGATGGAATACTTTCAGGATCTCCATGGCATTTTTTCTCAGGAACTGCAGTGGGTGGTTTCTAATATTGCTGTTGATGAAGGCATACACTACACATAACTGAAGGTAACAGACATGTTCTTGTATGGTGAGTCTCCCTTACATCCCCCACAGACCTTCCAGTTGTTCTTTGGAAGAGCTAAGCTACGTACCATATCTCCTGCTGCTGTTGATACCTTCTATGATACCTACTATGGCCTAAGTACCACTAGAGAGGACAAATATTTAGGTACTGCAAGTTCATAAGCTCAGCTTCCCACAAGGATAGCTGCTGATCACTGCTAGGGAACAAAATCAGGTGACTAAAAATCATCTGTCAAACGAAAATAGTTTTGTTCGTGGAACACAAAGACACCTAGAGCATGCACTGCTATTTCCTGAGGCCTTTTGATCATGACAAGAGTACATGAATAATTTACTCAAATTTTAACGGGACCAGCACGTTCTTAGAGGAGCATCTGGTAGATCCCTACTTTCTCTATTTTTCTATCTGCTTAACCTGCTGATATTTCAATTAGATGGTCAAGCATTGGAGAAAAATGGATTCCCTTCCCCATGAAGGGAATTTATCTTCTTTAAATATCCTAGTAGCTTATAGTAGGTTTTTTTCCATGTGCTAAAGATGATTATTAATCTGTTTCATTTGGGATCCTTCTCCTGTTTCTGCTTCCTTCTTACCCACAGGAAAAGTGACTGCCTCCTTGTCACTTCTGTAATATTAATGTTTGCATTACTGGAAGAAAAAAAGAAATCAGTGTTTTTCTGGTCTTTCTTCTCTGCTGGAAATTAAAAAAAAAACAAAACAAACTTATTCCTTTTAATTTTTCCCTTATATTTCTTTCCATGGCATATTTCAAGAACATATTTTTCATTCCAAAATGGATTTGCTTGAAATCCAGCTGGAAACTCTGTCACAATCTAACAAGCTGATTCTGGTATCACTTAAAAATCTATGAGCACAAATGTGTAAAAGTCAAGCTACCTTCATAGGAATCCCAAATTGTATCTTAACACATTCTGTTACACAGTAATAGCTTAGATTATACTTGCCAGGTAACAGAATTTCTTTTAGTGAATTGCTAATTTCATTACAAATATGAAAAAATATATTCTTCTGTATTTATATTAAATTTCTTATGCAGTTAAAATTCTTTTCCAAAAGATTTATTGGATCTGTAGGCTAAATTCTGCCTTTCAGTCATGGACCCTGCAGAATGATAAATAGTATTTAAGATTCAGACAGAATCTTATGAGTGGAAGAATAATTGTTCATATTGAAACATATGGGCAAACAGGATCTCCTTGAGTGTGTAGCAGCAACAGTTTGGATTTCTGGTACTTCAATACCCATGCTGGGAGACAAATTCTGTTGTCTGAGCTATCTCTGTTATGGATCTATTTTCCTTGGTTTTGACCTGAGGAAGGACGTTTGAAAATCTGATTTAAAAAAAAAAAAAAAAAAGTGAAAGGAAGTTCTAACTTGCAGAAAAAGGTGTGCAATTTTGTGTGATGGGATTTGATTTTATTCTGGATTTGCTCTACCAAAAGGACTGAAAACATCAAGGGATTTTCTCCCTGCAAGCAAATACAACTCAAATTCTCACAAAAGGTTTCAATTGGTGTCCACATAAGGATCTGTTCCAATATAAAGTCTGAATTTTCAGCTAGTAAAGATTGAGAGCAGCTAACTTCTGTACCACTCTACAATGACCTGTATCTTAAGAAGAGTATGGGGCAAATATGAGCAAATTGTGATGATGCTTTGCTTTCTTCTGAGCACTGCATTTTCTGCTCAGTGTGCTGCTCATCCACCTTGTGAAGATTAGTCTGTGACTTTCTGATGAGCTCTGAAAGAACACAACAGGCCTTAAATCTAGGGCAAACTACACAGGTCTTCTCTCTCCCCTCTGACACACACAGGCTATGAGAGAACGTTTGACAGTCTAGTTTCACCAGAGCTAATCACTCCTCTCTGCAGGGAAAGTCAGGCAAGTTTCTGTAGCTGTAAGTCAGCGTCGACACCAGCCATCTGGCTCCTCAATCCTTGCTTGTCTAATGGCACTTGCCTTCCATTTATTGTTCCAAGGCCATTTCTATTTTCCATTAGCCCCTGCTCTTAAGCAGATGGTTGGAAACAAATACGTTCAACAATATAAGTAAATTTACAGGCAAGAAAGGGCTGTAGGGATGGCTGAAACTACCAAAGAAAATAGTTGACTTCATTCTGGTGTGGGCATTAATATTCCTGTTCCTTTGGACAGGACAATTTTTCTTGATCTCTTTAGGCTCCTTGTGGTTGTGCTACGCCTCCCTGTCATGAGCTCTCTACTTGTGTGCTAGTCTGAATTCTGCCCTCATTTTTGAATATTGTCAGAAGCAAATGAATTCCTTACTCAGTGCCTGAACTTGCTTAATTTTTACAGAAACCTCGAGTACCCCTGTCCAAGTAATGATGCCTATATAAGTAGATATAATAGGAAGTATTCACCTATAAAAGTATTGTCATTTTCAGAAAGCAGACAACAGGGAAATGTTTTCATTTGCATTTTTTGTTTCCTGCTACAATTATCACTGTTTTTACCAGATTTATAAACCACTAATGCTTTTGCTGCTATGTTCCTTCATAAACCAAAATGCAGATCAGCTGAAAACATGACATGGTTAAACTGAAGGTAACAAAATTCTTGATGCAGTAGCAGATGGCTAATCAGGCAATATCACTGCAGGAGCAAATTGTATGCCACTGGCATCAGCACCTGTAGCTTTGTACCCAGGCTTTGAATAAGAAATGACAAGCAGTGTGGCTTTAAGTTTATGTTCTGACTGTAATCACAAGATAGACGTCTGCGAGCACAGGTTCTGCTTTGAAAATGCAATTCAAAACTCAGGTGAAAAGGGGTTTTTGCCAGTATAGGCATGATTTATTTTTTTTATTTTTTTATTTTTGCAAACAGAAGTTGGATTGTAGGACTTGTACAGGGAAGGGAGCAGGATGATTTTTGTGAATATGTCTATTATGGTTGTTCATGATTCAAAGAGAACTGAACTTGTTTGCAATGGCTCTGAGAGTATTCATATGGCCATGACTCTGCACCTGAGGATGAACACAGTCTTGCAAAATATGAGAGTGGCTCACAGTAGAAGGCCCATCTATGCCAGTATTCTCCTTTTCATCCTGGGGGCTGCTGATCAGCAGCAGATATTTACAAAGGAATATGAAAAGTGAGAGGAAAGGAGATTTTCTTGCAAGGGGTCAGATGAAAAGCTACACTACTTCTGTTGTTTACTTCACTGCACTGTCTTGTGTTGCATGAATACAATAATTATTTTTGCTCATTAATATTTCTGTTTCTTTGTCTTCCAAGTTCTGCTTGTACAACAGGGAAATAAACATCAGGATCTGATGAAAATACAATTGTCTTTTGGAAGAGCTCTGTATCCTCTTTCTTCAAAAAGGTGTGCTGTTGCTTCTTTCTCCTCTGTTGCCAGTCCAGCTGGGATACAGGAATACGCAGTGAGTTATTTTCAACAGGGAAGAGACAAATTAATTTTATGCTACAGAAATCCAAATTATTGATGCAGAAAAGTCATTTAAATACTGTCCCCATCTCAACTGTGGAGGAGGATTGGTTACTGCAAACACAAATATGTCAATTTTACTCTTCTCATTAAAAATCCTGTTTATTAGAATACATGTGGGTAAACAGAAGGTAGGAGTTTTCCCAAAGGAAAATAAATCAAAACGTGGGCCAGATCAAACTTGTGCATATAGAATCATAAAATGGGTTGGAATGGAAAGGACAGTGAAATATCATCTATTTCTGAACCCCCTGCACTGGCCAGGAACTTTTTCCACTACCCCAGCTTGCTCATAGCCCCATCCAACCTGGCCTTGGACTTGGCCTTGTTGAACTTCATGAGATTCATATGGGCCCAACTTATGCCTTTTAAAGTCCCTCTGAATGCCCCTTCTCTGTATTGAATCAACTGCACCACAGCTTGTTGTCACCTGCACACTTGCCAGGGACATCCTCAGTCTCATTGTCTGTGCTGGAGATGAACATGTCACATCACGCTGGTCCCAGCATGGACCCTCAAGGAGCACTGCCTACATCTGGTGTCCACCAGTACCTTGAGCAGTGGACTTTAACTCTCTGGATGCAGCCTTCCAGCTAAGTCCTTATCCTTCTAACAGTCCATCCATCAAACCATATCACTCCAATTCAGAGGTGAGATTGTTGTGGATTGCCTTGTCAAAGGCCATACAGACATACAGGTAGACGATTTTCATAGATCCTCCCCTGCCCACTGATACTGTCATTCCATTGTTGGGCACCATTTGCTCTTTGTGCAGCACTGTTGGTTTTTTTCTAATCACCTTCCTGTCTTCTGTGTTTCAACTCTTGTTCCAGTAGGATCTGTTCCATGGTCTTACTAAGCACAGAGGGGATGCTGACAGGCTGATTATTCTTTTTTACTTTTTTTTAAAAAATGAGTGTGAGGATTTTTACTTCCTAATTCACCAGGGACTTTGTCTGACTGCTGTGACTTTTCAAATACAAGGGAGAGTGTTTTGGCAATGATATAATCCTATTCCCTCAGGGTCCTGGCACCCAGGATCCCATGAACTTCAGGTTCCTCAGGTGGTCTCAAACTGCCTCTCCCTCTCATAAGATGGGAGACAATGGAATCAACCTTACCTCTCACAGGCAGTTCATTCCAACACTCTCTGCAAGGTCCTTTTCTGCTCATTACATGCAAATCAGAGCATCCCTTCTTTATCCTGTTCCTGGGAGACTGACTTTCTGTGTGTCTTGCAAGGTTGTGCTATAAAATCTGCAGTGCATGATGATAGAAAGACACAATCATGATTGCATTAAAAAGGACCTGAAGAGGCAAATTTGTGGGCCAAGATGAGAGATGTGAAGTTATTTTCAATGGGACACAGAAAACTCTTTTTGCAGTCACTTTCATGCCTACTGAGAGGATCACCTGCGTTATAGCTATTGTTCCTCCATTTATCCAAAACTGGTCTAGAAAAAAACCCACCCTCCAGTTAGATGGGTCTGAGAATATTAAAAAAAAAGTATTTATATATTCTTCATGTATGTATGTACCCACTGGCAAGGTGATTTTTATGAATGTGGTCTCATCTTCATGTGTCATTGCAGAAGGGCTTGAAGTTTCATCATCAGAACATTAGAAAACCACCAATCAAACAAGGCAGTGCCCACTCCAGCTCTGATCTGTTTTAACTACTGATGCCCACAATGATTTTTTCCACGTACTTGGAGTCTTGCAGTATGTGTCACAAGGTTTGTATTGCTGAGCACTCTGCTGCTGATCTGCCTAGTCTACCTAGCGATTAGTGCACTGGTCATATAATCAAAATATTTCTTCCTTCAGGAAGGATGTAGACATCTGTCATGGCTAACCTGTGTTTTCTGCACTGACTGAGATGCATCTCATTATAACATTCTGAGGGATGAGAGATTGCTCATCTTAAAAAGAAGTGATTCATGGTGCTTTAGAAGCAATGTCTACTCAAATTCCATGCATTTTCAGAAAACTGACACCCTCCTCACCATGCAGAGGTGTGAAAGTATGGGGGCATGCTGATATCATAGCTCCTTCATAAGCCAGAGCAACAGCTGATTGCTCATACTCTTTGAAGGCTCTTCGTCTTTGTTCTATTACTAGGACACGTCTGGTGCTTTCATGAGGGTTTTCATATGGAAAGTATTCTCAATAAATCTTCCATTCTTCTTGGTAGCAGCAAGGTCCCAGTTTAAATGCTGTTCTAGTTTCAGGCTTTGCTGTTCAAAAAAGGGACAGAATGTGATAGAGGATGACAGGTGTATAAATAACTGATGGAGAAGGCTAAGGAAGATGGAGCAGGAGACTTCTTAGAGGTATCCAGTGACAGGACAAGAGGCAAACTGAAATATAGGAAATTCTGTGTAAAGAAAAAAGTCTGTTGTCCTAAGTTTGATTGAACATGGGGACAAGCTGCGCAGAGAGATAATGCGGTCTCCATGCTCAGAGATCTTAAAAAAGGTAATGAGTGGAGTCTTAGGCAACCTTCTTTAGCTGACCCTGCTTTGTGTAGGGGAGGTTGACTACATGACCTCAAAGGTCCTTTGAGGTTATCCTTTGATTCTGAAAATGTTTTTGAGCACTCTTTTTTGCAAATGAAGGTGTTAGGGGAATCTTAATTCTCTCTGCCCATCCTATATATATTTCTGTTTTTATTGGATTTGTGTGGCCATGCAGATATGTAGATGGATATATCTATTCTGGTGAATTTTCCAACTCTTTGTACCCACGAGTTACTTTCGATGGTCCTTTGTTGTGACTACAATAGAGTCGTTTGAGGTCCTGAAATGCATAACATGAAATGAATGCTTTTACTTGCCTGTTTCATCACAAGGCCATTGTAAAGTAGGAAAAAATATCTTGTATTTGGTAAATTATAAATTGTTGAAAGGGTGAACATGGTGGCCATGCCCTGGGCTTGCTCTTTCTTTGTGAGTAATACTGATTGAAAGTGATAAATGGCATATGCAGCTGGAGGAAACTCTTTGTGAATAATGACATTTCTATCTTCCATGAATCAGTGTGCACTGTCCAGGTGCTCAACAGGAACAAATATCAGTTTCCACAGTCTCAAATGTAATTCTAGGTTGGCTGCTTGTAATAATTCCCCTCCAGATGACAGCCTGTAGAACAGAGAACAACATCAGTGCATGAAAGAACTGAAACTTTTGTCATCTTTAGATTTCAAGGCATTGAATCAGTTGGTGTCAGCCCAGCCAGATGACAAGAATGGTGCGTCTGTTCATCAGAGATGGTTTCCAGCTTCAGCTGGTGCTGCTGGAACAGTTTGGAAACAGTGTTTACTTGTCATTTGCATTTCAGTTTAAGGAGGCACCATGCTGCCTGGAAGCCAACACACTTGTGAGGTTCTAAGGGCATGAGAAAGGCGGGCTCAAGTTAATTCCAGCATGGAACTGCAGCATGTGGGCTTGCTGAGTCCTTGAATAACCATATTTCCACTCCCCTGCTTTGCTCTGTTTAAGGAGTTTGCTGGGCTCAGCATTATTTTGCAAGAACTCTGAGGGTGCCTTTTATCTGACAATGCCTTTAGCATGGGAGTGGAGGTAAACTGAGGTCCTTGTGCCCTCTGGTCTTCATGACACTGCTCATTACCAGAGACAACTACCTTCCAAAGAGGACCTATGAAGTATACTTACATCTCTTTCTTGACTTGCATCTTCTCTTATAAATGCCTTGTACTCATGGTTTCATTATACAGTGTACATAAATCTCTTAACAAATGCAAATTGTTAGCTCACATTTTCCCCATGACAGAAATTAATTTATAGTACCAGATTGAGAGTAAGTGAAATTAATTTGTTGGATGTGTAAATTCAGACCAAAAGTCTGTTTTGATCAATGGAAAGATTTCTATGGATTTCAGTACACTTTGGTTCACATGCTTTAAACTGTAGCACACTAATCTAAACATCAGGGTATTCAGGTGTTTATCTAGTGGAAGTAAAAGAAAACAAACCACATAGTGTCATAATACATCATATAGTTATTTGTTGCTGATCTTAAAAGAACTGATCTGCATTTGCTCAAGATTTTGTATGTAAGAGAGAAAACACCTCCCCCCAGAAGCTGCTGGCCTGAAAAATGCTAATGAAAAATGATAACCTCTAATGAACGAAAAATAATGAAAATGTAATGAAGATTACATGTATACTGCATGGTAAACAAGCTCCTCCAAATTATTTTGGAGGGCCTAACTGCATCAAAAGAGGAAGTAAGATGTTCTTGCTAACACCCACATCTTACTACAGAAAAGACAAAAGAGAAATAAGTTGGAAGACTGTGATCCTGTACTTTAATTTAGAAGTAGGGAAGGCAAAGATGGGGGCAATGCATCCCAAAGGTCTTAAACAAAGGTGGACTCACTGTGAAATACGAAATTTATAAAATTCAGTCATGATACTCAGGAGTTTGAGCAAATTCAAAAAAATCTATTTCAAAATCTTTATCATAGGCAATAAGTTCAATAAGGGCAGTGATTTGTATGAATTGCAAAAGTTTGTTTTCCTCTGAAATTATCAGCAGTTAGATTTTTATGGGTAATCATTATATTTGGCACCCATTGAATAGTTATTAATAGAAATATGGTTTGAGGAAGATAAACCTATTCACAAATCCAAGTGAAACCTGGAGGAAAAAGAGCCTAAGATATTGAGTAAATATTTTAGTGAATATTTAAAATATTTCAGTCTTCCCAAAATGAATTTTTTATTTCCAAAATATTTGAATTGAACACTCTTGAAGTGCAACTTTTCAATGTTTTGCTTTTAAAATGTTATTCTTCATTAAGAATTACCCTTGTATAAAACAAAAAAAAAAGTCCAGATAATAAGTAACCAATAAACATAGAAAATAACACCCAGGGTGAGGGTGAAGGGGAGAGATGCTGCACAAATTTCACCATATCAGATATTATCAAGTACAAAAGCCCTGCAAAGAAAATACTCTGGACCTAATAGAAAGTCCTTTGAAGTCAGTGGGAGTCTTTTCATTTACTTCAAAGGGCTTTAGATCAGGCCTTATTACAACAGTATAAATAATGCAGTATGAGCGCAGAGAATTGGGACTTGGCACATGGGTGTTATAAAATCTGGAATATTGACTTGTTCTACATAAAATTGGTCATAATAACAATGGTTTGGAAAAAGACATCTCAGATACAATTAATCTAAGTAACAAAATTATTAAAGTTGTTAACTTTAGAGTTAATAATCTTGATTGGGCTGTTAACCTTGGTGTTAGCAATTTAGCAGAAAAAGAAACAATTTCATTTTTGACTACCCATATTTTCCATTTTGCTGTGCATGTTCTTGGAGAAAAAAATAAGTTTATAAAATAAAGAAAAATTGGCAGTTAAGGCCAGTTTTTTAAATGCTTGTTTTTCTTATGCATTCCACTTGTAGATTAGTTTAGCCCTGACTCTCAGATTATTTAATGAGACATTTGTGGAAAAAATTGATCCTTTACATAAGAATGAATTGTAGTGTCATACCATGGAACTGAGCACTTTGTCTATTCTTTTACACTGGTCTTTTTGATGAAATCTTTCTAATATCTGTGTTTTCAATCATTACTTCATATTTCTCTTCTGTGCTTCTCTTACTTTTAATAGTAACTTAGTTTACTTTTAGCTTTGTTTTCACTATTATATTTCAGTGCTGTTCTATTTTGCCTTCGTATCACTGTAAATTCCATCAGCTCATAAAGGAGCTGTGATTAAATAATAACTGAGAGTCTCATGAAGTATTCATTAGTTCTCTGTATGTCAGAGTCACACTGTGGTATTCCCACAGATGATAATTTGAGAGGCATGGAAGGGGTATAACCTGCACATCACTATCAAATTTATCAAGTGCAGAGAGAACAGAATTACAGTTCCTTGATACCTAAGTTGTGCCCTGATTCAGCAAAGCATTTGAACCCATGTTTAATCTTGTATGTGCACCTTGATTCTATTGAATCACTGCATAATGCAGATTTAAATTATCTGATGAATATGGAATAAATATATGTTTTAAAACAAAGCATGTGTTTTAAGTTCATTTATTAAACCAGTTTTCCATGGTGAGCTATCTTCTGGAAAATTCCTTTTCCAGTTTTCTTTTTGGAATACCTCTTCTTTTGCATTGCATTGTTTTGGGGGTTTTTGTTTATTTGTTTGTTTGTGTGTTTAGCCTTCTTACTTTTAATATCAGAATATAATTTGTAATGGAGATAAATGCTGTCAAGTTGATTTGTACATGTCTCAAGGGCCTGGTAAAGAAAGCCTGACCTTTATTCTAATTTATGCAGAGAGTGTCTCAGCTTAGACTGCAATAAAGTTTTCAACCCCTTATGATTCTTTTTATTACCTTTCAAGCTCCTTTAGGAATCAAGTCCATGTGCTTCACAAACCCTTCCTCACTCCAGATGCCTCACTGGAAATCAGTTTGGCTCTCTGCTGAGAATGTTTTTGACCGCTGTCCCTCAGCATGTCCCACTGTATCTGGATAGATTTTGATTTCCCCTGAATCTACACATCTGCCAGGGAAAGGGGTATCCTTCCTCGCAGTGAACTTCAGCACATTTCAGCGGCCACTGGCCTGAGACGGTGAGAACCAGCAGCCACACTTGCCAGTGGTGCTTCATGAGCCAATGCTGACTTGCTAGAGAGAGGACACAAAGTAACACATATTTTATAACCCAGTTGACAATTCTGACGCTGCTCAATCAAATAAGTAACCGGATCCACATTTATCAATGGGTAATTTAATTTCACTGGGCACATTACTGCTCGAAATGCCAAAGCTGGGTTGTGCTGCTTGAAAGACGGAAGCATGTGGGTGGGTGCAGCCCTAATTTAGAGCCCCACTGAACACAGACATGTGAATTTGTCTTAGATTTGTTTTACGTGTTTGTAATTAATTATAAATAATGTATCTTTACCTTTTTGCTCTGAGAAAGACCAAGCTTATTTGAAGCTTATTTTTATTATGAAATAAATGTGATTAAATAACTCGTATACTCCTACTTCAAAAAATATTCACATGGCTTCCACTCCTTTAAAGAAAAAAGTCCCCTACCCTCCTCCAAACAAAACCAGAAAAGTCCTGATTTCCTACTGTAAATAACTGATAATTTCAGTCAACTCTGATCAATTGTAAATTTAAAAAATAATGCTCATGTAAACTCCTTTTTTTGTTTTTTGGTTTTTTGTTTGTTTGTTTGTGTTTTTTTTGTTTACCTTCTCCTCATTCTCTTGTTTTTCTTCATCTCTTTGTTTTTATTATTTTCTCTCTGGTCTTTTCTTGTATCTTTTTGAACAAACACTCTCTGTCCTGTCCTTCCTTCTCTTTTCCTATTCATCCTGTCCTTTTTTTAACTTCCCTGATTTTATTGCTCTTTCCTTCCACCTCATCTCCTCTAACTCCACAATCTCATTTCAGTAATGTCTGGTATTGCTGCTTTCACTCTCTGCCCACGTATCACAATGGAATCAATTTATCAGGTTTCCTGATTGACTACTCTTCCATCTCTACAAAAACTTTGGCTTGAAAATTATACTATGCTGTATCAGCTGTAGTTGTCAAATCCTGGCACCATGACAACTGATGGCACACTGGTTTTATTCTAAATTTCTGTTCACAGAAAGGAATCTTCACTGCAAATAACTTGTGTAGGTTTCAGGAAAAAAACCCTCTGTAATTGTTCCTGCAAAAACCTAAAGTTCAGCTTCATTCACATGATGTGTTCAGGAAATAACAGATTTAATACTTCAATACGTAAGACTATATAAGTATGGGGGACATTTTACAGAAGATGACCCCCATGCCTCCTGTTTTTGGATAGCAGTGCCCAAGAATTCAATTGTCTCTCTTTCAGACTGTAGTGGGTTTTTTTGGTGGCAGAGAGTTTGTTGTGTTTTTTTAATCTTATCACCAGAGTACAAAACAAACTCTATTGATAGCAACAACAAAAAAATCTTCAGCTAATCACATGAATCCAGGAGCTCAGGGAAAATAGTCAAGAATGAACATCTTGATAAACTGAGGACTTATTATGACTGTTACTTTTTTCCCCAGAATGAATTCTGAAGCTGTGAGTGGAAAATTAAGAAATAACAAAGAAAACTATAAAGCAACACATTAAAAGATTCCTCACATTTGTCAATAGAGCTTAACAGCATTAACACTGTCAGCAAAGGTCTGACTCCTACAGCAGTTTAAACACATCTGTCACAATAAAAACCTCATCTTGTGTTCCACATGTGACTTCTGTGTTCCACAAGATGATTTCAGAGATCATTCACACTTTCCATAAAAACCAAGATCCTGCTACTCCTTTCAGCTGCTCCACTGATCCTCTTCTGTTCATCAGAGGATGAAGAGGAGAGCACATATTTATTAAGTTCCATTAACATTAACCTCTGTAGCCTCTTCACACCTGGTAACCACTACACTAAAGAAGGGGGGGGGGGGTTATGTCAAACACATGGTTTAGAGCTCTTTCTGTCCATGTCTTTTTTCTTTTTTTGTTTTTTTTTTTTTCCCTGCTATCTCCTGCTTCAACAGGAGTAAATCAGTTTTGAACAAGGAACCTGTGTCTGACAGTACTGGCACAGGTGCTATTTTAAACTCCCTTTATTCTTCAAAACATGTAGAGGTTAATTAGCATTTATGGCTGATTAAAACTGGATATGTTAGAAGAAGTCCATGATCAAAAAGCATGTGAAGAAATTTATGACTGACAGGACAATCTTCCATGACAATATTTATTCTTACACATCTAGTTGCCCTCCTGACACCATGTTTAGAACTCAGGTTAAACATTGCATATCTCATTAGAAACTGGGTGCTGGGCATGTTCTGCAGGAACATTGAAATTTAGGAGCTAATGGCATCTATCTACTCCTTTTTCCCTCACTTTTACATTAACAAAAATTTCTCCCTTTGTGTTCTTGTACCAACTGAAGCTTCTAGATCTGGAAAAACTACTATTGGAGAGTTCTACTAATTGTGCTTTGTTAGCCTGGCAAAATGTGACAGAAATGAGTTTCTGAAAAGTGCCTGAGGTAAAATCTGAAAACACTTGATAATAATAATAATAGTAATAACTGATTCATATTATATAACTTTTATTCATTCCATCCTCTAGTGAGAAAAAAAAAAAAGCTTGATTGCCATATATCTCCTCAGACAGGGTTATTCCCCTGCTCTGCTTCAGGGGAAGGGAACAATCTTCAAAGTGCTTAGGGGGTCAACATCCTAAATAAAAATAATGTATTTATTCTATAAAGGGTATTAAAGATTCACCATGTGTTCAGAAGGTCTTAAGACACAGGAATATCCTTGCTGTGGTACTTTTTCTGAGAGGAGTAAGCAAGAACACTGTGGCAAACAGCTTAAATTGAGAAAGATTATTGGGAAAGATTAAATTGGGAAAGATTATTGCCTGTAGGTTTTTTGAGGGAGGAGCTCTTTGAGCTCGCCAAAATGATGGAGTGTAACTATATGGACAGAAATAAATACAGAGATATGGAAAATGGAAAACATTGATAAACACAGCTTTACTAATTCTGCTCAAAGGTCCAATCTAGTGCCATTTTCTGTCGCCAGCAAAGCATATTCCCTGCTCTTGGACCACATGCAAAGCAGGGCTTTTCCTGCCCTAGTTTGTCTCTCTGTTTACAACATTGTTTGTGGTTCTTTCTTCTAAGATTTTCGTTTTGTCTATCCTTGAACTCCTGACAACCTCTTTCAGAAACAAGGTCCTTTGGAAGGATGTTGAGCAGGTAGTTCTACCACCCATTACCTGAAGAAACATCTCCTTTAATTTGTGGCTTTGCTGTCCTTGTTTGATACTCTCAATGCTTATACTGGAAGAGAGTGAATAATCAATCCCCCTCTGTCCTCAGTATGTTATTCACAGTTTTGTATCCAACATATCTTCAGTTGTCTCTTGCCCAGGGTGGAGAAATTTAGTCTACTCAGTTGGTCATTCCTTGCTTGAAAACTGCTCCAGAGTTTCAATATCCCTTGCTACCTTTACTAGGCTTTGTCCAATTTCCAAATTTTATTAAAAGGGTGTGAAAATTGTGGATACACATGGTGACATAATTATCTTTCCTGATTCAGTAAAAAATTTTCAAGAGGATTATCATAATTTAAGTATTTCTGAAAATTACTGGGATTTTCACTTCAGAACAACTCCCAATTCCTGAACAAAGAACATCAGATGTCTGACATTGTGTCTATTGTGACCGAGTTAGATGAAAGTTACAATCAGAGCTCCATCCTCAGAAGAAGTCTGGGAGATGTGTACTGATGACAATGAAAAATGGAATGATAATTGTCCTCAGAGAAGAGGGTCCATTTTAGATGCTGCTGCATAATAAAGCACAGTCTTCATGTGAATGTGATCTTTTGGTCTTCAAAGCTGCATAACACTTCATTAGACAAACACAAATATCAAGTTCTCATTGGAAAGTGGCAGTTACGGATGTCAAATGGGTCTGGTGGTAGACTTGAAGTACTTATAACTCACTCTCAAAGTATTCCTTTAATATCTGTATGATTTGAATGTGTTTGGAGTAGCCAGGTAGTCCCTAACTTCCAGTTCCATTTTTCACCTTTTTTCTTCATATCTCCAAAGCAGGCGTGTTAATGAATGACTTCTAGGAAACTAAAGACTACAACGTCCATGAACATTACTAACCTGACAATATCTTTCTGTGGCAGCTGATCATGGACCAAATTTGTATCCATATCCTGACAGAAGAGGATTTTGTAGGCTATTAATATTTCTCTCTCTCTCCAATTATCTTTCCAATCCACCTTTCCCTGGAGCATAAATTTTTGCCAGGCCATTGATACTGCTCTGCAGAAAGCAGTACAGAAAAAAAAATTGTACTTTGTATGCTGGTAATTGGTTAGCACAAGAATTCACTGTGATTTGTGTCATAATTTTTCTAATTTACACCTCCTACCAGCCTCTGATTGCTTGTAAAATGTCCAGTCATATTTTTCAGCCACTTTAAATAACTTTAATTTCAGCCTGCAGACACAAAGGTGGCATATCTATAACAGAAGTTCCAGACTTTTAATGAAAATGCTTTCTGACATAAAGACAACGTGTTATTTTGAGTAAGTAGCAGATATAAGAAGATCAAAAATTTTGGGTAGAGCCAGAAATGCACAAAGCGTATATGTGTAATGTGATTTTTCCTAACTTAGACTTCAATCAGATTATTTGCATATTAAGTACCTTGAAGATGAAACACCTTCGGACTTTGATTTGCCCTTGGGCTGAAGATACAATCACTTTGTTACCATGTAGAAACTCATTATATGGTAGAAGATACTTAAAAACTAGAGTCCCAAAATGAAAAAGTGGATAAGGAAGTCAAGCTTATTTTTCCTTATTTTTCATAAGCAGAAATGCTACTTTTAGATTAAAGAAATAAATTTCTTCATAGTAGCTTGAGTGAGGCTGTGTTTGGGATTTGTGCTGAAAACGGAGCCCTGGTCTCCTAGGGATGGATATGCACTTGGGAAATACTGAAAGAATTTGTTACATATTGCTTGCATGCACAGCTTTTGCGTTACCTAGTAAAGTGTCTTTATCTCAATCCACAAATTTTCTCAGTTTTGCCCTTCTGATCCTTTCCCGCACCACACATGGTCAGGAATGAAGTAGCAGCTGTGTGGTGATTAGCTGCCAGATGACACCTTCTTATTCCTTACCTTTTTGAAGAGGGAAATGAGTTAGAGCTTTCTTTACGTTTTGATTTTTATTAGGAGCATTTTATTAATTCATCTATTTTTAGCCACAGTTCAACAAACTATGATGCAGTCATTAGCCAGTGATAGGAATTTTCTGCATTTTTTTCTGCACTTAGAAGTGAACTTGACACAAATGTTCCTTCCCTTAATGCTTGATTTTTCCTCATAAGAGAACTGGAAGATGATCCTTGTGACCTTTTTGAACGGAAGAAACATTAAATAACATCAAGTGGCTATTTGCAGTCTGACAATTTTATTAACTTTATCCTCTCTGTCTCCTGCAATCTTGAAATCAAATTGGCCTCTATGGGGCACTACTAGAATTTCTATTTGAAATCAGAGTTTTGAAGAGGTCAGGCAGACATCTACCATGAGGTAAAGCAGAGAGAAAGCTAGAAAGAAGTCACCTAAAGCAATTCATATTATTGAGATGGCTTGACTTTTGGTCACATCTGAATAGTTCTGTTGTCAAGAGAAAAGACTTGTTCCCATGAAACATTTTTGAACTGAGGGGAAATAACTACTTATTTTATTTTGATGGAACAATGTATTTTGAGAAAATCATGGGACTGTCACTTGTGACTGGAGGTTTGGGCTTGGCCCTTCCCTCAGCCTTTAGCTGGCCCTAAATAAGACTGGCCTCTGAAGCTCAGTTTTAGCCCCTGTAGAAATTCTTACCTTCAAATGCATCTTGAGGATTGGTGTCCTCATATGTGAAATATTGTTGGGTCCTCTATAAGGGTGACTGGATATTCAAGTGTCCCTTCTGCCAGCCTTGGCACTTTCAAAGCACAAAAGGTTTCAAGTATCCTCTGCGGTTCTGGTGTGCTGGAACTCAGTGACTTGGAGAGAAATTTCCCTATTCCAGAAGAGTACAAGGATGTCTTTACAGTGCCCTCCTCAGAAACTTATCCTGAGATAAATCCAGCTGTTCACTCATGAGGAAAAATACCTTACTCTCTTCCTCATATTAGGGGTCCTACAAAACACTTCATTTGAGAGGCCAGACAGTAACATTAAAAAGAGTGGGAAGCAATAGAATATGGTTTTGCAGAGATGGTGAGTTTGCTAAGCCTCCTCTCCACTCAGAACATCTCAGCATATCTGGCACAGCTGTCCAAGGAAGCAGGTTAGGCTGACTCCGGAGCCCATAATGAAGTGACTCAAAACCTCCCTGACAAAATTTGCTCTGCAGTGGTGTAGTGCAACATGGACCAGCCTGGAGTCACTGGACCCGGTGTGGGTGCTAGTGGAGGTGTTTTTCCTGCCCCAAGCTGTCATGGGGATGAGGAGACATGAAACTCCAGAAAGATGCTCTTCTGTCTGAGTTGCTCTTCTTCTGTCTGAGTTGCTTGAGCTTATCTTTAACAACCCAAATTACTTTTCCTGTCATTGTATGGAATGGCAATACATGAGCACAAACCAAGAAATGCTTATCAGCTTTTTCTAGTCTCGTAGCTCATTACAATATTGGAAAAAAACCCAAGGAATGTGCTTGTATGTGTTATTAGTTTACTGTCATGTTGGCATGTTACGATTACCTGAAATGTGATCGTTTCCTAAATATAGAAAAATGACACTCAATAAAACAATTAAGTTGCAACTTATGAATGCAGTTGTGCTGGTAATTACTGACTTAACTACTCAAATTTGCCTAATTATACCATGATTTGCAAGAAATTTCTTAATAATATAATTAAATTGTGCCAAACTGGTGAAGGTGAGCTTTATAACCTGGGGATATCTGCTTGTAGAAAACTATTTTGCTGTTGTTTCTCTTATCTCTGACCATTTCTTCCCAACACGAATGATATCAAGGTGAAATCTGCCATACACCATGTATCTGATTTTGATTTTTTTTTGCAATCAATTCATCTGCAGTTCACTTGGCAGAAACCACAGGTCCTTTCCTGGGTATTAAACAGACTCTTATTCAGGCATAAGTTTAGCCTAGGAGCTATCCATGTTCCCTGTTGTGCTAAGGAGATAAATGAGAAGGGAGAACTGGTGACAGCTGATATGTAGAAGACTGAGGTTCTTTGCCTCAGTCTTCACTGGCAGTAAGGCTTCCCACATCTCTGAGTCCCTGAGCTCCTAGGTACAGGTTGGGGGACAGAAGTCCCTCCCACTGTAAGCAAAGAGCAGGTTTGAGACCACCTGATGAACCTGAATAGCCACAAGTCTATGGGGTCTAATGGACACATGTAACAACTGGGCCAGCAGGAATCTAATGAAATTCAGCAAGTCCAAATGCAAAGTGCAACAGTGCAACACCTGGGCCTTTTTCTTCTAATTGGTATCCTGTTGGAGTTTTTTTTTAAAATCTTTTTTTTCCTAGATGGGCTTCTATTGCCCTGGAGAATTTGGTCTTTAAAATGCCAAGTAGTATGTAACTTATTTTCTTGGCTTAAGTCGTAGGAACTCCAAACCTGTGTTAACGCAGCAGACAAAAATCTGGCTCTTTATTTCTGACTGTGGAGTTCTGCTGGAGACAAATGCCTTGAAACCTTTACAATAAGGATGTACATGGTGAGAAAGGGCTACCACACTTTGCTGAATAAAGATGATTTCTTGAATATATGTCACAGTGATTTGAAACCATGAGACTCTAAAGCAGTTCCTTTGATAGCTCAATCAACAAGAGTCATATTTTGTGCCTAGGGAAGCTGAGAGACAGCAACCATGACCCCAAATTTTATGAGGAGTATTCCTGAGACACATTACTCAGGGAATCCTGGAAATGAAATGGAACCTGTGTTGACATCAGTATTTACTTATCTAGAAACAGCTCGTACCCATCCTTTAGTGGTATTGACATTGTAGCTGGATTTTAGGAGAGCTAATACCCTTTTCTAGGCTCAGATTCAGGTACAGCATCTTTCCTGCAGATTCATGTGTCTGGAGATGGTTTGGAAGGTAAAACATAGGAAGCCTACAACTGACACAAGGTGTGCTGACACAAAATCATCTTGGAGGCTGGGTAGCTTCTTTTATTAGGCAAATGTTATCCTCCAAAACATAGTGTGATCTTAATAAACTGCTAAGTCCAATTATCACCTTCTTTGAAGGAGTTTAAACAATTTTTAGTCTCTAACAGAAGTGTCTTTGTCCTAATGTTTCTTCTGACATTCACACAGCACTATTGTGTTGGACAAAAAAAGGCTGCTACAGAATATTCTACTTGCTTTTCTATTCCTCCTTCTTTTCCATTTCCAGTGAAGTCTCCTTGTGTGTAAATTACTTTTAAAACAGCTTACAGCACACCTGCTCTGTGGAGTTATTCCCATCCCTTGCTGAGAAAGGCATTGAGTTGCCTGAAGCCAAAGCACAGTCCATGTGCTCAGCAAAGGCAGAGAAAAATAGAAAAAAGGACAAATTGAACCAATGCTTCTCTCCCTCTCCCCCTGCATTTTACCCATTACCTATGAACTCTGGCTTCTCCTAATTTGTTTTCTGCATGTAGTTCTCTCAGTTGTGCATCTGCCTGGTTCACTCTTGCTGAGGTAGCAGTCACAGAACCTCACGCTGCAGTTTGCTTCTTCCGTGCACTCGTTCTGTTTTACTGAATGTCTTTGGCAGACTTGTGCTACCATTATAAAACACCTATTTGTTTTTCCTTTAGTGTTTATGGGCCTATCTGCTGTGTTAGGTGAATGATTTGCTTCTGTTTTGCATGGACCACCTCTTGCTTTTTGCTCTCTGAGATTGGCGGTAGGCAGCTGTTATTTAACACACAGCTAAGCCCAGCAGTGAGACAGAAGATAAGGTACTCTGGACAACCAGGGGTCAAAGCTGCGTGTCAGCTCTGACAGACAGCAATAGCTCATGCAGGGCTGGGCCTGAAAGACTGAAACTCAAGTTGCTGAATGGGCAGCCGAAAGGCTACTTGTCACGTTTTCAGCATTCTCACCCCCCTTAACAGGCTCTAAGCCACCCCTGCACGGCACACACTGACAAGGGTTTACGGGGGAAATCTCTATCACCCAGATCAGCTGCCAGGTTGTTGTAATCAAGAACTCAAGGAGTCTTGAATTAATGCACTTGATAGCTATACTGTTTAACTTAAACAGATAAGAGACCAAGATCTTTGGCCCTTTAGAGGAAAAAGGACAACTATTTCCTTTGGTTTACATTAAAAAGAGATGGGAAATATTTTCTCTCTCTCTCTCTTCCTCCCCCCCCCCCCCCCTC
>VZUI01039082.1:0-33761 GCA_013401135.1 Cettia cetti
GGTGTCCTTGAGTCCCAGGCCTAGAGAGGGATTGTTTTGTCTGACCAAAATGTGAAGAGAGTTAACTCCCACTCTATGGAGTTTAGAGTTATGCACTAATGCAGTACAGGATTTGAAACATATAAAGGCTAAAATCTTAAGGCATCAAAATGACTTCTGGACCCAGTAGCACAAGGGTGGTTCATCCCTGTGGTATCAGGCTCCTTCTACCACACTGTGCATATTGCATGGACACTTCTTAAAACTTGTTACTCTGAGAAAAAGCTCACCTCAGTCTATAGAGACCCTGGAAGGAGCAGCCTTTGAGCACTGGGAGGTTTCATACTTGCTGTAAAGGAAAGCTTATTTTGCACAGTATTTGCATTTTGGAAGCCAGAGTCTAAAGGTTGAGATGATGCACTGGAAAATGCTCTCCTGTGGCGTCTGTGACACTGAGAAGTGGTAACACAAGGAAAGAAATATCCTGCCCTCACTACAGACACTGGGATCAGCACACCTCAAAAAGTATTACAAAATTGTAACTGCCCACACTCTGATAGATAAAGGCTTTATTAAAAAATGTAAGATTATGTATAAAAGGCCTCTTATAAACCTCCCATCTGTTGCCTATTGCCAAAGGTTTCAGACAGCTGCATGTCAGAGTGTTTGCTGATTGGACTATAATTCTGCTATATTTTTCTCTAAGATTAAATAGAGATTGTTTTTATTACGGGCATTAAATAACTTCAGTTTTCAGGGAGCAAAGGGGCCTTGCAATCAAACAAAAAAGAATAAAAAATGGGGAAGACAACCTTTCCTAAAGGCTGGCTCTGGAGACAGAAAAAGCCACTGCACCCTCTGCTGGAGCCTGGTGAGGGGACTCCTGAGACTGACTTCGGGCAAGCTGCACACATTATGTGTTGTCCTGTACAAGAGAAATTAATTTTTTCCCGACTATGTCTCCCCAGTTGTACAGCACAGATGAAAGCACAACGTGGCTCACAACAACTCTCATCCCAGTTAGGGATGAACAGTGGTGCAAATTGTGCTCTAGATAGCAGGAATTAAAAATTCAGTGTCAACCACACATACAAGTTAATAGGGCAGCAGACCAGTGTGCTTCCAGCAATAATTAAAATTTAACATCTTTTCAGCCTAAATATCCAAAGTGGCTCAGGGACAGACTTGCAGCAGCATCCAGGAGCAAATCTGGTTTGGGAACATCTGGGTCAGAAATGCTGGAGAAGGGCCAGGCACCCCTTTCTGCTGAATAGCACCCACAAATCAGCTGAAACAGCCCAGGGCATACTCCAAACCCTAGAAGATTTTGGGGATCCTCAGCCCCATGTGAGCCCCTGATCACATCCCACTGGTCTTGGAGGGACATGGCCAACTTCTGAGGGGAAGTGGAACAAAACAGAGGCATGATGCAGCTCCAGAGCTGGACAACCATGGCCTGGGATGGAGCACTCCTAGCTTCTCTAACAAGCCATTAGTCAGTGAGGTTTTCTAGAGCCACAGGTCTTCCCCATTTTGCAATATGATCAACTAATCCCAAGCTGTGTGTCCAAGAAGAACCTTGCAAACAAGCAGGAATTTCTTATGAGAGATGCAGGAGCATGCAGACTACCTGCAGACAATTGATTATTTCTTAAAAGGGAAAAAAATCCCTGCCCTAGCCCTCATTGCATCAAAGCACCAAATCTTAGGGGTGTTTTAATTAATCCTCACCCACCAGTGAAAGGAAAGTCTTAGCAGGAAAGATCTTTTCAGAGAGAACTCATACAGGAAAGTTATCAGCACAAAGGTAATAAAACCACAGGGAATGATCAGTGAATTTAATGGCACAAGAAGGAGTTATTTACAAACCATCTCTTAATTGTGAAATGTAGTTATCAAACCTGGAGTACATGATCAGCAGCAGGGTGCTGATACCACTGGAAGTGGCCTTTAAGGTATCACAAAGCAGCTGTGACCCCTCAGATGTACCCAGGGAACCTGCTCATGTCCTCAACTCTGAAGGATTGTTGCCCACAAGGAAGACTTGCTGCTGGATACTCATTGGCAGGTTAAAATTAAATGGGATGTATTTTCTAAAATTAATTTTTAATTAAACTAGAATTTGGGTGATTTCCATAATGCACTCTGGCCCCAGCCTTTGTGGCTCTACTGTAGAATACCTCCTCACTCAGAGGAGCCTGTGCTCATTCTCTGGCTTGTCAGCATAACCACATCACTCCTCTCTCTCTGTGTCTCCCCCCTGTTATGTCAAATGTGTCAATTCATCTTCATCTCCAGGCTCCTCAGCTCATCCCAACACTGGGCTTCTCCCACGTGCTGTCAAACCATCAACACCCACTGCAATCTGCCAGCCCTGCTCACCTGCACTGCCAAAGGCAAACTGCAGCCAGTCCCCTGCCTGGCTGCCTGCAGGAGAGCTCCTTTCCACCATCCAGCCATCCTCCTCGTGCAGAAGAGCTCTTCTCCACCACCCAGAAACCCTCCTCAGCTGTGCCCTGGGAGTTTGCTCCTCCATGGAAGAGCCAGCTGAGCCCTTCCCTGGGGCTGCCCAGGTGGTGTCCCTGCTGCTCTCCCCCTCCTGGGGGTTCAGCCCTGTGGGTCCCCTCACTCGGAGTGGCTCTCACACATCCCTGCCAAGAGGGTCCAGAGGGGCACCATCAGCCATGGGGCAGTGAATCACTGCACACACCAACGGGACCAGGCAAAATTCCAGCTCCTGGCTCCTCTCTTTGCTCTGTGAGTGGCAGCTGAACAATGCCTTCCCTTCATTATCTTACCAAGAGACTTTGGTGTAAGACAAACTAATCCAAGCTCTTGAGCCAGCTGTGCTGCACAGCTGGCTCCATGGCCCCAAACAGCAAGGCACTTTGTATGGAGACAGCTCCCTGCTGCTTGTCTACATCAGGGAAAATCAGGCACAAGCAATGGAAATAGGTCAGAGAAATGACATTTAGACAGATATCTACATTTTAGCTGTATCAGAATTCTCTACTTTGAATGCCAATATGCAAGCTGCTCTTTTTTCTTCATGCCTACAATCCAGGCCCAGTCCTCTCCCATGGGAATGCTTGGGCAGAGGCAGGGAGAGCAGCTTCACTAAAACAAACATTTAAACAAATGGTTTATCTTCCCTGAATCAGGACCATAGACCTTGGGAGGGATTACTTGACCTGGAGTCAGCAACTTTCTCCACCAGCACTAAAAATACCCCTGAATGAGCTGTGGAAATGTGATAGCTTAAACATTTAGCAGTACTTGAGGCTAGACAGTGGTTTATAATTATATGGTTTCCTTTCAGAGACCTGCCAAGAGGCCATTCCCACACAATTTGTATTTTAGTGAGGACAGGGCTCTGCCAGCCCAAAGGTGAGGGGAGAGGTGCTATCTGCCTTTGCCTATCAGCAAAACCAGCCCTGCTGCAGCACCCCATTTCTGTCTGCAGCTTTTCTAAATCCATCAACAGCTCCTCTTAGAGGGTAAAAGAAATCTGCTGAACACAAAAGAGTAGCAGTCACCACAATAGCTGGACAATTTATTTTTATAATCTTCTTTATGTGTTTTCATAATTAGATATCCAGTACCCTGCAGGTCTCCACCCTGTTAATGCCAAAGCACTGGGAAGTTGTTTGTGGACTGATCCCAGAAGCTGAGGCACCCAGACAGGGGAGGTTTGGGATCCTGGGCAACACAAGGCCTGTTTGAGGATTTTGATTTAAACTACTCAAGGTGAGATAAATCTCTCTTCCTTCTTCCAGATGAAAGCAAAGGTGCTAGAACACAACCTTGGATACCAGAAGGTGCAGGGATAAACAGATGTTGAAATAAAGGGAAAAAAAGCAACTTTTCCCAAAAACATCTGCTATTAGCAGGCACCAGGTCAAAATTTCCTGTCAGATAAAAAGCAGAGGAGGCAAAGGGACTTACTCTGCATTACACAGCCCTTCCTCAGCACACACAAAACATCCCCATAAACCCCAACACCGGGGCTGAGCTCCCCTTAACCAGGGAAAGAGCAAGACAGGTGTCAAATATATATATATAAAATTTATATATTTTTATTTATTTTTACAGATATATATATACACACACACCAGAGACATTTTATCTGTACCTCTACACAGACATGAGGATCAGGGAGGTCAGGACAGGCTGCTGAGTGGAGCTGCCTTCACCTGCCTTCCTTCAGAGGGCAGGGGCAGCAGCCCTGACACTTTCAGTGTCCCCTGCACAGCCCAGCTCATCTCACCAACACCACCCTGCTCTGGAGCACAAGCACAGCCCAGCCCTGATTCTCCAGTGCCCAAAGCCAAGACCTGGCTGGGACCAGCTTTCCACAGGCTTGTCCTGGGTGAGCCCTGATGTGCCAAAGTGAGCTCTTGTCTCAACAAGCACTGTGGGAGAGAAAAGCATCCAAAAGTACTCCTGAAGCCAGCAAGAGGACAAGAGCAGAGGCAAGGAACACAGAGAGTGACCATTCACCTGGTGGGACATGAGGGACATCTTGGGGCTGATGCAGCACAGCAGGACACGGGGCTGTGCAGCTCATCCCTGCCACGATATGGGGACCCAGCACCCAAAGAAATTTCTTCCTGCAAGAACCAACAGCCAGCTGTGCACAGAAAACTGCAGGATTTTAAACTGATGATGGACTAAATCACCCATCTGGTGCAGAGAGTCACTAATGGCCCTTGCCTAGGCATCTCCTGGGACAGCCAGAGGCAGCTGTCCCTCAGCCAGGGCAGCACTGGAGGGACAATTGCAATGCCAGGATTGCACACAGCAATTCGTTACTCACTGAAACTAATAAAAAACCACTATGGGCTCCTGCAGATTGAAGCAAGGCTTTTTGAAGAACCACAAACCCCTTCTTCTCCACAGGCAGAATGTTTCTAAACTATTTCCTGTGTAAGTCTGCAGTAAAGTCTCTTTCTAAATTACACTCATTAGTTAAATTGGGTTTCATTACCATCCTTTCCCTCAGAGCCCATTACACAAGTTGGATGCTGCATTTCAGGAATCCATTACATGCTAACAACAATATTTCCTTTGAAAAATCATTTTAAAGGACTTTTTTGATGTTCAGCTATGTCCTATTTTTTTTAAGGTCCAATATGTTATCAGAGAAGGGGAGGCAAAAGCTGCCTTAGGACATCACAGTGCCCTCTAAAATGCCCCTCTAGTTCATCCAAATTATTATTTTTATAAGCATAATTAAAAGAAACAATAACTTATTATCCCCAAAAGCTGTATACAGCTTTTTCTTTTTTTATACTAGCTCAGGCCCTCTTTTATGCTCTCTGCAGCCTCTAGGAAACAGAAGCAACAAAACTCAGAGAGAAGTGTGCTGGCACATGGGATTACATCTTGTCATCTCATATGGTTCATGTGGCATTTGTCACCAGCAAGAAAAAAGAAAAAAAGAGGAAAAATAAGACATTGCAAATAGGCATCTGCAGTGCTGTGCCCCAGGGTTTATTTCCTGTAAGAAATTAAACTAGAATCTTGCAAAACCTGGATATTTCCCAAACCTGACATTCAGGAAAGCAAATCACCCTCTCTCCCTCACTGCAGTCTTCCCATACCCGTGGATTTCACTCTCTTTGGGTCTCTATTTAAGCACACTGAGGTCTATCAGGCTGTACTGAGTGGTGAATAGAAGAAAACAAGAAGGATTTGGTCTGTTGGGTCAAAGGCTAGAACAGGCTGTGAGATTTCAGACACCTGTCTTACCAAAAGAGCATTTTTAGCATAAGTTTGGGATTCACAGTCCTTAGAGCATTGCCAACCACTTTAGTCATGCCTTGGTAGTTGGTAAAACAGAAAGGAAACTATTATAGCTATTTGCATCCCTTCCATAACAGGGGAAAACAACTCTCCTATTGCTAAGTGACAGACTGAGTCAAGCACTTCCTCTTTAGTGAAAACTTTATTAGATCTCAGCATGGTTACAATTTTGGAAATTGCTTTTAGAGAGTTTTATGAGTTTTAGAGTTAGAATTTAATGCCATTGTCTTTTAAATTTAATCTTCCTTGAATTACATTTAGTTTGATTGCTCTGTGGTGCCTGCTTGCACATGAGCAGTTCACCATTTTGCTCCTTATTCACCCCTTTGCAAGCAAGGCACCCACCCTCCCTGGTGCAAGCCCCAAATACAGAGCAGTGGGCATTCCTGCCCCACAGGATGACCTGCAAAGCCTACAGAGCTGCAGTGTTTGGAGGTTTTTTGTGATTTTTCTGTTCCCCTTCAGACACACACACTATGTAGGCTCTGCAGCCACAGCTAAAGAGAATTGCCTGTGCCTCACACACATCTTCCCCTTTGCTCAGTGTCTCCCAGCACTATCTGAGCTGAGAAAAAACCCATCCTGCCTCACTTACCTCCCACATAATTCCCCACCTCCTTCCCTGTGAAAGACCCTTCACTTCCTCCATCACACAGCCCCTGCCCTTGCTCTGCTCCCCTTGTCCTGCTTTATCTCTTCCATATTCCTGCCATCAGTGCAAAATGAAATAATTGCCAATCACTGCCACCTGCCTGCCAACAGTTTTTCTGCAAATTTAAAAAATCCCAGCTTTGGATCCAGTTAGGAATAAGCAAAATGTGAAGAAATTGGTTGGTTACCTACATTGCTCCAAGCCCTTGGGATGTTTTTCAGATACACATTAAGGCTGTAACCCCCATGAAAAGCAGCATGGTGGGGGCAGAGAAGGTGAGCAAAGCATTCACTGCTCTTGCAGAGTTCACACAAAACCTCCATGAATCACTCTTCACCTCCCTGATCTTTATCTCAGGGTATAATGCAAAATGTCAGCAAGTAATTTGGTCTTTTCCATGTTTAATTCACTCAATGTTAAAGCCTCTCATAGTTAGCAAAATCAAAGCAAAACCAACAATTCTCCCGGAGGGGTGCCAGGAGCCTTGCAGACCCTCACCATCCTCCCCTCTCCCACACTAGTGGCAGACAGGCAGAAGTTTATTAAAAGACCCCAGAGAAGCCCATCTGCAGCCTGGAAATCCAGATTTCCAAAGAGCCTTAACCTAAATTTCCCAGTGTGGCACAAGAGCTGGAGCACATTTCTCTGCAGCCCAGTGTGTTGGTGGCCCCCCTCTCTGGGGACAGGAGCAGAAGTCAGCTGTGGTGTCAGAGTATCAGAGATGTCATGGGCTGGGGACCTTGCTGTTGTGTTTGAAGGATGCCCTGGAGCTGGAGGGTCGCCCTGTGGCCTCTCACCACCGTGCATTCACCTCCACTGCTTTAAACTGAGTGTGCAACAAGAAACTGAGAGGATTTGGTCCTCAAGATATTTATTAACAGAATTAGGAAAAAACCCCACTCATTTTCTGAGGAATCATACAAAATTACTTCACTCATTCTTTTCTCCTTTTTGTTCTCTCAAACAAAATTGGTAATTAACAAAAAGAGTTTAGGATGATGCAATATTATCTGGTTTGGTTTAGCTGAGCCCTGAGCATAGGAAACAGTGCACAGAAGTACACTTTTTTTTTACTACATATTTTTCTGCCTATATAGTCTGTCTAAATATCTTGTTTCAAAATTTTACTGTCAAATAGATTTCCCCCTCTCTATGTATGACATCTGACAAGCAGGAAAACAGTACACCAAGAGAGTTTCTTCTTGAGAAAAAAATCACTCAGGGATCCAACTGGGAGAGCAGGGTGTGGAAAATCTCCTCATGTTACAGGACCAGCACGATGCCTCCTCTCATCTTGCTGATCTGCAGGGGCTTGTCTGGAGCTGAAACACCTCATCTGGTCTCCACCAGGCTCTGAAGCCAACTCCAGCCCAGCATCAGCTGGTCAAGGGTTGTGGAAAAGTTTTCTTGAAGAAAACATGTTGATTGAATAAGCAAGGATCAGCTAAGGCACATTGATTACTAACAGCATGCCTGATTTCTTAAAAGCCTTTTACTTGAAGATCAGTACAGAGCGTGTCCAGAGATGTTTCTGTCTTTAATGCAATCACCTTTGACTTCACAAAGAATACACAATTCATAAAATAAATGAAGACTGCCTAGGACCTGGGCTCTTTTGCTTAAGGAAGGCATTAGAAATTTCCTGCACTCTTTTAGGTCAGACCTCCAGTGCCAGCTTATAATTTTCCCTTCCTCTACCCGGAGCACAAAGGGGATGGTGCCTGCTGGGCTCTTCACACTCACAAATGTCAACTCTTTGCTCCTTCTTAAAGCATAGCTGCTAAATCTCTTATCATTTTATTGTCATTTGTATTTTGCTACTGAATGTTAGAATTTTGCCAGGCTTTGAAACCATTTCACAGGAACAAGTTTCTCCCTCTCTCTCCATGTTAACAGGATTCTGCATGAAGAGGTTTTACATCAAACCCATTGACTGCAGTGGCCCCACAAGAAGGGAGTGAAGAACATCGTCCTGGTGCCCATGCAAAGGGTGACTGAGAGGTTACATTCCATGTCCATATCCAGAACTGTGCCTTAAGAGATCCTGTCCCAGCCTAAGCAGGAGGCTGCACATCAGGGTCAAACCTCCAGCCCCCCACTTGTGGGGCACTGTCTGCGCACAGGTAGTCACTCCAGCAGAGTGGAAACCACTGGGCCTCAAGCAGTTGTTCCACCTCAAAAGTATCCATGAACAAAATACTGGTGGTTATCTGAGCAAGATCAGACTCAGAGTAAGGTACAACACCTGCTTTAAAGCTGTTACTGCATCCTGTCCATCACTGACTGCTCTTTTGGGTGGGGGGATGCAGTGGGGACAGAGGAGGGTGGGAGGAGATGGATCCTCAATGCTCAGCAGCCTGAGCCCTGCTGTAGCTCACTCCTCTTGGATTTTGCTGCTTTCTTTCAGCCAAAAATGAAGATTTCTTTAATAAGCCAGAAATTTCATTTGTGCTTAAACATGGAAAATCACATTATTAAAGGGCTGCTTCACTACAAATTGCCTTGAATTTCTTTGGTGCTGTCATAGTATTTGGGCTGTTCTGCTTTTTTAAGGCAGCTGGGGAGAAAAAACCTGTATAAAGCTGAAACGCAAATCTTCCCTGGGGCCCATCACCAAAGCCATAAAACAACACTGATGAAGTAACTCATTCCTTTTCCCCAGACTCCTGCCTCAGGATTGCCTTGGCACACTCGGGGGTTTTTTTGTCCAAGTGAGGCATTTCTTTCCATTAGTAAATCAGCTGAAGACTTTCCTGGGACAACAAGCTCTTGCTAACAGGACAGGGCTTCTCAGGCCAAGGCTGCCAACACGCTACTGGGAGTGTCAAGGGCTAAAGTGCTCTGCAAGTGCTGCAGGCTCACGTATTTCCTAGCACAACTCCTGCCCTGGAGAGGCAGGGAAGCTGCTTCTGTGGGGGCTGTGTGTGTCCTGGCAGCATGTTTATTTCTTCTATCTACAGGAGGGTATTTGCTGCACCTGTGAGAGGTGCTTACCCTGCTGTGTCATATTCACCCTCCCCAGGAACCATTTTAATTTTGCTATGAATGAAAAATCAACATGTCCACATAAATATTCAGCCCCATCTGCAGAGGCAGATAGTGACCAGACACTGAAGGCAAGTCAGTACAATCGAGTTGTGAAATCTTTTTGTGAAAAAATCCCAACACTTTCCCTTCTTCTCCTTCTTTTGCTTATATTTTAGCAAGTCTCCAGTGTTATTCAGGCTGACAAATGTTTTTAAATTTTTATCATGAAGTTGGTTGCCCTCATGAAAGAAAGACTCCCACCTACAATTCACTTGTTTAAAATTCCGTGTTCTAACACAGTTATCAAGTTATATTTGAAAAGAGAGGAACCCACTCAAACCCCCACCTCTCCACACAAACCCTAATGAGAACAGAGATGACTTTTGTAACTGAGCAGGGCTCTGAGCCCCCATCAACATCCCAGCTTTGCTCCTCCAAGAGTAACATTTTCACCTGTACATTAATGACCACAGCTCAGCACTTTTCCAGTGTGTCCCACAGATTGGTTTCCCAGGCATTTTCAGGGATCCATTATTTAATCCGAGTTTTTCCAGCAGCACAGGGATGGTCCTACATAAAACCTCCCAGTTTTAGCAGGGGCTGTCACCCAGTAGCAGAGGAGAATAAGCAAATATCACTTTCTGTTTCAGGTTACAGACCAGTTGGGGGAAACAGTATAAGGAAATCCAGTTTTATCTTCTCAGTCTATTAAAAATTAACTGGGTCTAGAGGAAGGGAAAATACAATGTGTAGCTGACTCTGGGAGGGAAATAAAGAGCTGGTAAAATACAGAGTTCTAGAAATATTTAAGGTGAGGGGAAGGGGTGGTGGGGGAAGAAACAGGGACAGTTAGGCTTTTGAGTAGACAGCTAGCAAACTCAGCCATGCAGATTTGCTTTGTTTTTGCACCATTTCTGCAGAGATTCATTTCCCTTTTGTTCTATAAGTTTGTATCACAAGGTCCCATACTAACTGTCTAAAGTTGCAACCCAAATCTTTGCTATGCCCTTCTATTTCCTCAAGCCTTAGAGGACTTTTGGAGGATTCAGCTGAAGCTTTGTCCTCCCCAGGAGATAGAACACAGGTAGCAAAAAGATATTTTCTGTTCTTTATTCCACCCTACCAAAAACAGCCTACCTCAGGCTGAGTGAGGCATGTTTGTTAAGAAGGGTAAATAAATTTGAGAGGGAGCCTTCAATCAGAATTGTGCAGTAGCACAACTTCAGCTTCGTCCTCAGCTCACACAGCAACAAGGGCGGGATGCTCGCAGCCCCCGAGCCTGGCATCTGCGGAGCACGACAGGCACAGCCCTGCCCTGTGCCGGTCAGCGAGCGCAGCCTGCTGCAATCCCCCCAGAACTACAGCCTCAGCCGTGTGCACAGGCTCAGGCAAGCGCTGGGGCAAAATTCCTCTCATTTCAATGATCAGAAGCTGGAATTATTAGCCAGTGCAATTTATGTTGTGCCCGCTGGATTTTTCAGCACAAAAGCCTGCACTGCAAGGGACACGAGTAAATTCTTCTACAGTCATTCTTGAAATATATTTCATTTTATAATGATTAGCACATAGAATATTATTCATTTTTCAGAGAAACAGCTTTTAGGGATTTTTTAAAACCTATTGTCCACAGATCAGCTGGAAGATGGGTGCTCAGCACTGACTTGTTACCACATGAAACACTGGGCTAGCCACAAAGCACCAAGCCAAAGGTAAGATACAGGAAGAGGATTTACCTTTTCAATCACCTGCCAACAAACCTGGCAAACATACAGCTGCGAGATTGTAAAATGGCCAAGAAATAAATGCACAGCACTCATTTATGCAGTTCACTGGGGAACAGCCTGTCAGAGGTAGCAAAGAGGAAGGACTTTATCAATTTTTGGACGTTGGTTGAATCCAATTGTGTAAAGGAAACAGTGGAGAAACCAGCCCTCACTTGTGGGCAAGCAGAAAGGAGGCAGCATGGCTGGAAGGAAGCCACAAGGTTTGGTGTGGGGCTAGATTTGCTCTGGCTCATGGTTTGGCCCTGGCTTTGCTGATGTTTCTGCCCAAAAGGCACCACTACCATTGCCCAGGCACATCTCAGTTTCCTGAGGTTTTTTCCTCAAAAAATCTTATTCCATTCTTCTACTATGCAACTTTATTTATTAAGAGGTAATGTTAAGATAATAAGTTAAGGGGGACTAGTCTAATGTTTGCAAGGTTTATGGACACATGCATGGCAGGTACCACCCAAAAGCCCTGGTAACTGGCAGTTTATTCTCCTGAAATGTGACATCATTTACACTGCAGAATCAGGGTAGCTTGGAAAGGCAGAACAGCAAAGGAGGGATTTCCTCAGGACAGCAGCAGGCTTAACTCCTTCTCTGCCTGCTGGGGTTCTCAGCATCAGAGAGATTTGGACCTGTTGGAGCAAGTCCAGAGGAGGCCCTGGAGATGCTCCCAGGGCTGGAGCCCCTCTGCTCTGGAGCCAGGCTGGGAGAGCTGGGGGTGCTCACCTGGAAAAGAGAAGGATCTGAGGAGACCTCAGAGCCCCTTCCTAAAGGGACTCCAAGAGAGCTGGAGAGGGACTTTGACAAGGGCCCAGAGTGGCAGGACAAAGGAGAATGGCTTCCACTGCCAGAGGGCAGGGTTAGATGGGATATTGGGAAGCAATTCTGCCCTGTGAGGGTGGGGAGGCCCTGGCACAGGCTGTGGCTGCCCCATCCCTGGAAGGGTCCAAGACCAGGCTGGATGGGGCTTGGAGCACCCTGGGATAGTAGAAGGGGTCCCTGTCCATGGCAGGGGGGTTGGAATGAGATGTTTTGTGAGTTCCCTTCCAACCCAAACCAGTCTATTGTTCTGTGATTCAGTGATATCAGCCCAAACACTCCCATTTGCCTGCTGAGCAATTGCTTAGTCCATCAGAAGACCTTGAAGGGTTTTCTTACACAGCCACTTAAGTTACTACTGACATTAAAGGGGGAGAATGGGGACCTCACAACCCCTGCAAAGAAAGAAATCAGCATTTCCCAATTTAACCCACCTGGCTCCCCTCCATCTTTGTGCCTGCTTGCCACCACAGGGAAGGAAATGGTGCAACTGCAGCTCCCAGGACTGTGCAATGCCAGGGGTTGTTCCATATCCTTCTGTTACTGGGTGCTAAGTGGCCTATTCCTGTCTTTCACAACTGCACCTACCAACTGTTAATTTAACATCTTGGGTGTCCAACACAAGAATCCCCCCCCACTTCAGTTCTGAGCTTCCTCCTGCCCAGGGTGAGAGGTCTGCACCTGACAGCTCACCCAGGAAAGATGGGGAAGGCACTGAGACATCCCAAATGCATCATCCTACACTTGAAAGCTGTTTCATTAAGAGTACTTTACCAGAAGTGCATTAGATATATTGCAGCAGCAATGGCATTTTGATGTGGTTTTGAAAGACCAGAGGAATATACAATGCTGTTAGGATCTCTTATAGAGGAGAAATAAAAATAAATGTACACAGTTATGAGCAATTTGGAGTCAGCCCTGCACAGAGGAGAGATGGGAAAAAATTTGCAAAGAGCAGGCAGCTTAGAGCCATTTTGCAAAGCACCAGACTGCAAAGCAGGACTCAAGGAAAATCTTCTTCAGTGTCTGTGCACCCACAACACCTCTCCTTCTCATGCCTACCAGCTTGGCTGGCTTTACACTAAGCCTTCCCTTCTCAAGACTCCCTAGAGCAGATTGAAGTGCTGCAATTCTTTCCTTGGTAAAATTTGAAGCATGTGAGTTCATAGGAGTCTGTAAATACCAGTAGCTTTTCAAGGCAGATCTGCCCCAGGCTAAAGTTATCTAATGAGGTATTTAAAACTCTCCCACTGCAAACTGAAATAAATCAGAAATAAAATCTGGTTGAGAGAGATCATTGCAGAAATCCCATTGGACACTCTTCAACTGGGAATGGCCTGGCATCCCCTGAAAAAAGTCTTTATTTTTAAGTGGTTTTGATTGCAGTAGGAAAAAGGCTCCCAGCAGCCAGTACAGAGCTAGCCAAGCTGAGAAACACTTTACAACCTCTCCGCTATGAAATCTTCATTGAAAATGCCACCCATACCACCTCCCCTGCTGACTCCTGCTGTTAAGGAGAGCTGAGGGGTTTTGCAGAGAGTTTGTGTCAAATGAAGGAGAATAAGCAATGAAGGTTGTTTCTGGCAAGGATCACACATAGCCACACAGTCCATCTCTCAGTTCAGGGATAAGCAGCATTCCCAAACCCTAAATACTTCCACTGAGGTTCCACTGAAAGGTTCCACTGAGAACCCTTACCAGCACATTGTGTCATTCATCAGCCAAGACTACATTATATTGAGCAAATTACAACCAAAAGCCCCATCCAAACTGGACTGAAGGGACAAAACTTTTACATAAATATATCTGTTTGGTGGTTATGAGTGTGGAAACCAGCAGTTCTTCCTGGCAGGATGCAGAAGAAAGCAGCAGGGATAAAACTAGCCAAACCACTTGTAACCCCAGGGAGGGCTAAAAGATTGTTTGGGGATTAAATATTGGCTGTAAAGGAAAGCTTGGAAACACAAATGAAAAATTTGTCTCCAACTGCTTGTTCCATGGAGGTTTTCAGAAAACACAATGTACAGATGCTTTTGCAAACTAGAAGTGGGGCAGAGACATACCTGCTTCTTCTCTGAATAAAATCTCTGTGACTTCCAGAGTTTTCTGTAACTAGAAATATCAAATAATTTATGTGAAAGCATGATGACTCATTTAAATTTCATATTATCCAAGACACGTCTGTAAAGAAAATCTAACACTTTTCTGTAAGTAGTGCAGAAAAATCAATCTGAAGGATTGCCAGAGATACAAAGGAGTGTGCTTGACAGTAGAATAGCTGAAACCAAGAAGATATGAAAGGCATCACTTTAAAACCTAGAATTACTGAACTCCAGGTCAGTTTTGCCTATGCAACGTGGGTTTGTAACTGTTGTTTCAGGACTTGAAGATGTTTTAATAAGTATTACACTGTTAAAAACAGGGTTTCAGTGAACAGACGTCATGGATTTAAATGAAATAATTGACAATTTCAAGCTGAACCAGAAAAAATAAATGTTTCTATGCAAGAGCATCTGCTTTTCTTTGCATAAGTGAATATTTATGAATGCCAAACACTTCCTGTGTTCTCAGTCAGAAAGCTCTGGTGGGCACAAACACCCAGGGAAGAATGAGCAGCAAAGGACAAACTGGTGACGTCCACTCTGGAGCTTTGGCCACCTTTTCCCTCTAGCTCAATGCTCTGAACCATATTTGTGGGTTCCTACCATTTTTGGCCTAAATGTGCCCTTACTTCAGGATGGGGAAGAAAAAGCATTAAGAAACAGCTCAACCAGAGTTTCCTGAAATGTGGGGTTGTTCATTTCCATCTGTTACTGTGTGCCAAGAGCCCAATTATCTTGTCCATCTTTCCCAACCAGCTTTAACAACTGTTAGAGCCTGCAGACCTCCACAGTGCCCAGTATGGCAACACCACCTGCCTGAAGCTGTAATACTTTGCTTTAGACTGATTGGCCAAGACAACAGACTTGGGCTTTCAAAAGCACATAAATACCTCAGGTGGCAGCTGTTCATTGTCTTTGACTACGTCAAAGAACAGAGGTGACACAGCCCCAAAATGCCAGCTCTCAGCCTGGTCACTCTGGTCAGCTTGGTGTCCACTGGTGAGTTGAGATTGCTGTAATGCAGCTGGGCTTGACTGGGTTTAGGCAGACAATAATGAACTATTTAAATTCACTTGAACATTAATAATGCTGAGATTTTTTTCCCTCTAGTTTTATGAAGAATTATGGTAATATGGACAGCTATGACTATTATAAAATATGGAATTAGATGTGCATTAAGAGATATATTGAAGTAGTTGGAGGTTTCAGAAAGAATCATAACATCATTAAGGTTTGAAAAGACATTTAAGATCATCAAGTCCAACCATCAACCCGGCAACATTAGAAAATAAAAAAAGTTTATTTCAGAAACTATTTTTAAACATCTTTATCTATAGCTTTGCTTTCTTTTTGCTGTATATACCTTGAAGTAAGATATCAAGAAAAAATGCTTCAAGTCTATACAGCAGGTTGTATAATGTCCTTTTACCCACAGTTTCTGAAATGACAAACTCCTTCAAGGTCAACATCCTATTTTGTACCTGAACACTTTCTGTTGCACTGGACTAAGAACACGGTTGAATTTTTCCTGTTTTTCCTCTTTTCCATGTGAAGTTTTCATCAAGCAGCTGGATGCACACCCACCCCAACACCAGCACCAACACTGGGCACAGATCTGCAGCGGGAACCCCACCAACCAGATCCGCGGCTGCGACAGATACGGCTGCGGGAATTTCGGTGCTGACAGGTAACACAGCTGCCTGGGCACCAGGGAACACTCTGCTTCCCTAAATTCAGTGTTCAGGCTGCGGGAATTTCGGTGCTGACAGGTAACACAGCTGCCTGGGCACCAGGGAACACTCTGCTTCCCTAAATTCAGTGTTCAGGCTGCGGGAATTTCGGTGCTGACAGGTAACACAGCTGCCTGGGCACCAGGGAACACTCTGCTTCCCTAAATTCAGTGTTCAGGCTGCGGGAATTTCGGTGCTGACAGGTAACACAGCTGCCTGGGCACCAGGGAGCACTCTGCTTCCCTAAATTCAGTGTTCAGGCAGGAGAAAGAGTAGTTGCACAGAGCTGACACTCAGAACGAGAGAATGCTGTTGTCTGCAGCACCTCTTCCTGGTTTTTGGGATATTCCCTGGTAATCTTGCAGAAGCGCAGTGATACCACTGCTGACAACAGATGCAGGCTGGAGGAGCAGGACTGTTACATGAATTACAGACAGGAAAGGAAATGGAAGTATTTCAAGGATTTGTGTCATTTACCCTTGTTGCTTATACTCCAGAAATTTAACTAACACTCAGTAACAGTTTACAGGAAGCTGAGTAGATTCAATTACACAAACTAAAAATCAGTCAGCATCACTGTTCATAAGTAGGGACCTCATACAACAACCAGGTTATATTCTTCCAAAAAAATGCTTTTATATGTGGAGTGGGTCCTGCATTTTCTTGTCACCTCCTCTCCCCAGGCTCTATAAGTGTCCATCTTTATCATGCAACTTCCAAATTTCTAAGTGAGAAAATGCCAGCCAAGATTCTATTTTACATGGCACAGATGGGTTTTGGTTAAAAAAATGGTACTTTTCTATAACAGTTTGAAATACCCCACAAACCTGGGGAAACAAAAAAATAAGCTTAAATTTGAAATTTCATCCCACTCTAAAGGAGGTCAGAGTAATGTGAACCCTTTGCAACAACAACAAAACAAAATGATGCTTCAAACCAGCTACTTCTGTCCAATTTCATTGCAGGTAAAAAATTTCTGTCAGACAAACTTCAGCTATCATCCTGCATTAAGTGACCAATTGATACATAACATTGACCTTGAGAGATGTCCCTGATGATGTATTTCTGCCTCCAGGCACAGTGGCAAAGAAAAGCATGCGGGTGTGGATGTCATCTGCTCTGATGGAGCCACGGTGTACGCTCCTTTCAGCGGGCAGCTCTCGGGACCCATCCGCTTCTTCCATAATGGAAATGCCATTGATGATGGAGTCCAAATCAGGGGATCAGGCAAGTAATTAACAGCAGGTGTGCTGTGAGGCATGCACAAGTAATCACTTCATTTACTTGAGCAAGGTTTCTATGGTTCTCCAATTCAAGCACAGTGTTGATTAATCTTACATCCTCTCTAGTAAGTTAAAATACTGGAAGACAGCACCAGCAGGATGTAGCCCTTTCCTATGCTTCTCTCAGAGAGGAGGGAAGAAAGGAGCTGAAAAACAGGTAGCAGGAAAAAATACCAACCCCAAATCAAAAAATAGGAAACAGTAAAAATAAAGCACCGGAAATATATCCTCAGTTTTGCTGAGAGGATGTTTTCCCGTCTCTATTTTCCAACACCCTTTTTTCCTTTTTGCCCTGGCAAATATAGTAATTTTGATTTCACCATTGTTGGTACATCGACTACACGTCTGCTTCATGCTAACAGTCTCCAGTAAGAGGCTGGCAGGGAATGAATGCTTCTTGCTCACCCCAGGAGCAGATGCAGCCGATGTTTCCTGACCCCGCTTCCTCTCCTGTCTCTCCCAGGTTACTGTGTGAAGCTGGTCTGCGTTCACCCCATCCGCTACCACGGCCAAATCCGCAGGGGGCAGAAACTCGGGAAAATGCTGCCAATGCAAAAGGTGTATCCTGGCATTATTTCCCACATCCACGTTGAGAACTGCGACCACTCTGATCCTACTCATCTGCTTACTCCTGGTAAAAATCCCCTAACAACAGAAAACACAACTCAGAACAAGATTTGCACTCTAGGACCTGTGATACGATTTTTGAATTTTTGTATGTAAAGCATGTTTCTTCTATGAAATAACCCTAATCTAGAAACATTACCATCCAGCTTAGGTCTACATTCCATTTATATTTCCTAAAGGATTACAAGTTTTTTTCTCCATTTTATATGGAGAAAAATCCAACTACAAGCACGGGACGTAATTTCAGTACGTTCTTACCTAACTGTAAATCAAACACAGTAGTTGCAAACATGCAGGTGTTAAAACAATCTAGAAATTAACTTTGATGTGCTGTGTTCCTGTATTTCAAAGATGTTCCACCATTGCCACAACAGGACGGGCGCTGGGCTGCAGTGTGTGCTGGGAACCCTACCAACGAGATAAGAGGCTGTGATAAGTATGGCTGTGGATACTATGGAGCTCCAAGGTAATACAATAATTGGAACACATGGGGTTTTGTTGTACTTCCACTGAAGCAGTAGTTAAACTTTATTTAGGTCACATAAAAATTATAGCTTTGAAGGCTTAGATTGGACTTGAGGAAACTTTTAGGCTTCCCACATTGTTCGCAACACCTCTCTGCTTGGAGCTTTTTATCAGACTAAGCCACACCTGACCTGACCTAGTGTTGGGAATGCTCCTGACTCAAGTGGAATGTTGGACTTGATGTCCTTCACACAAACAAACGCTATGGTTTTATTTAAAGACCCGGAAGAAAGGCATTTTTCTCCAACTCTAGCAGGTCATCCACCCTACATGACACTACCTCACCTGCACCTTTGCACATCCTCCAGCCAGTTTGCTGTGACTATTTCTGTCCTAACAACCCATTTCCAGATCTCACCATGTGCCTGCCCTGTCTGCAGCACTGGGGCTGAGCAGGGATTTCTGACATGATGTGCTTGTTTCCAGACGCAGTGGCAAAGGGAAGCACCGGGCAGTGGATGTCATCTGTGCAGACGGGGCGACCGTGTACGCTCCTTTCTCTGGCCAGCTTTCTGGGCCTGTTAAATTCTTCCACAATGGAAATGCCATTGATGATGGAGTCCAAATCAGGGGATCAGGTAAATAGCTATCTTTTGTTTAACACTTCTTTGTTTTGAGCTCATATAGGATGCATTACCTTGCAGTTAGCCAAGTAGTTTAGCCATGTTTTCTTCTATGCACTTACATACAGAACTTTTTGTTCCTGCTACAATGCAAATAACTGAGTTATAACTGCACGTCTTCAGGTGTTTTCCCTTCCTACAGCACAAATTCCCACCTTCTCCCTGCCTTCCATCTCCCCTCTTCTACCAAGTCCATGACTCCAACCTAATTTTTATGATCACAGTATTTCTGTTATTTTGGTATTCCCACTATCGCTATCTCAGTGGAAAAGACAAGACAAACATTGTTAATATTTCTGAAATATAGTTCAAAAGAACAAATGATTCATCTGTCATCTGGTGTTTTCCCTCCTCTTGTCTTTTCACCAGGATTCTGTGTAAAACTACTCTGTATCCATCCCGTAAGATACAATGGTGCAATTTCCAAGGGACAAGTCCTTGGGAGAATGTTGCCCATGCAAAGAGTATTTCCTGGGATCACATCCCATATTCACATTGAGAACTGCGACCACTCAGATCCTACAAGCAATCTTGAAAGGGGGAAAGGGCAAAGCGATTGAAATGGAAATGCAGTAAATTCCAAATAAATCCATCTCAGCATCCAAAAGTTGTTTTTCTTCCCTTGCACAACAGTTTATACTATAACCTATTCAATACTTTGAGCCCCACAAAACTCACAAAATAAAAAAAAGATTTTTGGGACTCACAAAACGAAAAAGGATTTGAGTTTTGTTGGAATTTGCATTTACCAGAGAATCAGGAAATTGGCAATGACTAGTGTAAGTTTTCTCCAAGTCTGAAAAATCAGCTAAAATGCAAAGCGCTCACTCCCTCCTGTGGCAGAGAAGGCACATTTCTGTCAGCTTCTCCCCCAAGCACCAGCTGGCTTCCCTTGTTCTGATCAGGGAGCAGAAGAAATCCTCTGAAAAATCAGTGCATCAAAAATCCTGACATTCATCAGTGCAGCCCTATTTAACTGGAAGCCTTCAGCTGGAGCAAGCCGACATTCAATAGCTGTACTTGATCTGATTACCTGAAAGGTTTTTTCCATCCTTTCAGTAGGAAAGGCAGTTTCCAAAGGGATTCTGTGATTCCTGGCTTCCCAGAAACACTGCCTTAGTGACAGGGACTGAGAGAGGGAGTGCTCAAAACAACCTTTTAAGAGTTTGCCCCCAAACTGTAACTCTGTCACCAGTGTTTATAAATACACTAAAACTGTTCTGTTGGCTGGAGAGACACTGAGGACTCCAGGACGTCATCACAACTCACAAGCTTTATCCACACTCTGTTTTATGGTTTGCATGTCTGAAATCAGGTTTCAGGCACAAACATGAAAAGACAATGACTAATTTGCCATTCTCCAGTCTCTCCCAAGGTTTGTCACATAGCTTCTAGCAGGAGAGTTTCTAGCCTCTAGCAGGAGCAAACCACAAGAGGACACAGTGCAACAGAGGGATGAGTCTAGCATCACTGCAGGGATTAAACCACTTTATTACGTTTCCATTTGAAGCAAACCACACATCTGGAACCAAATATTGTTTGGAAATATTTCAGTTTTGTGTTTAAATTATAATCCCCTGGATTATGGAAGTGCTCAGATCACAGCCCCTACTAACCAGAGTCAGATAGATGCTTCGTAACTGTGCACCAGGCAATAAAGCATTACTGACTCAGGTCTTGTGTTGCCCTGAATCCTTGGGCTCACAGCGGGGTACAGGTGTGTCCAAGGGTCCTTTAACTCTTTAGCTGTTGTTTTGTGGAAGTGGGGAGGAATCTCATTCTCTGCTGTGAATGCACTGGCTCTGGCTGGGATAGTTCATTTGCTTCACAGGAGCTGGAATGGAGCTGTGGGTTTGTACAGCATTGGTAATGTGGGGAGGGTTTGTGCTGCAGCTGAGCAGTGCCTACAGAGCCCAGCCCAGCTCTGCTCCCTGCACTGCCCCAGCAGGGAGGAGGCTGAGGGTGCATAGCCTGGGAGGTGGCAGCTGAGCACAGCTCTGCTCCCAGCACTGCCCCAGCAGGCAGGAGGCTGAGGGTGCACAGCCTGGGAGGTGACAGGGACAGCTGAGCTCAGCTCTGCTCCCTGCACTGCCCCAGCAGGCAGGAGGCTGAGGGTGCACAGCCTGGGAGGTGACAGGGACAGGACAGCTGAGCCCAGCTGACCCAAGGGACATTCCATACTGTAGGACAGCAAGCTCAGCATAGAAAGCTGGGGGAAGAAGGAAGAAGGGGATGTTTAGGGGTGATGGAGCCCTGCTTTCCTGGAGATGGCTGATGGAAGTGGTGAATGGATTCTCTTTTGGGGGGGTCTCTGCCTGTGTGGCTCTTGCTTTATTATTAAACTCTTTATATCCAGCCATGAGTTTCCTCACTTTTACCTTCCAATTCTCTCCCCCCTCCCTCTGGCTGCGAGGGGCTCAGCTGACAACCAGGGTTAAGCCTTGACAGTGAAAACCACCACCAGCAAATTTTTGTAGACTTCTCATTATCAGTAGGAAGATGGAACAAGTGTGGCACCAAAATTGTTACAGCAAAAATTTATATACAATGCATTTCAGTTTACAGTGTGCAAAATGTTAACACAAAAATACATATTCTAATTTACATCAACTCACCATGCCTTTTCCATTTTAAGAAAATAAATATAATACAATCTTTCTCAAAAAACAATTTATAGCAACAAGTATTAAACAGTCCTGAATTAAATATTTCAGGATTACCTCCAGCAAGCCTTTCTCTAGAAATCAGGGCTTACACAAAGCTCTGTAAGATACAGGTGAGATTACTACAGTCCATTTTGGCCTCAAAGTGACAAATTTAAGTGCTCTAAATCCTTGATTCCAAATAGAAATGGATCAAAGACAACTTTATTGCATTTGATCTTTCCTTATTACTAGCCACACTTATGAAATCCTTCTTATTTCTTAGCAATGAAAGCAGGGAACAGCATTCAGACATCAGTCTTTGATTACAAAGACTTGAGCCCAAATCCAAAGCTATTCCTTATTGTCCTGACAGTTTCCAAAGTGCTTTATTACCCACTCACACAACCAATCTCGAACCAAACTAAAACCCAGTAATTTTAACAAAATCTCTTTCCCATCCTTTATACACGTAAGACAAAAACATAATGTACAATGCATTCCCTAGTTTCTGTAATCTGACAAAATTACTTAAAGTGCAATTTAAAACTGGAAAGTTTTTTGTAAGCATAAGCTTATTAACATTTTATTATACTGCCATGAATTTAAGCTAGATTATATCTGATTAACCCAGGATAGTGTATTTTAATATATAAGCTTTTACAATTAAAACATGAATTAAAAGATAGCTATATAAAACATCATGACAAATAATACTGTACTCAAAATTCTATCTAGTTTTCCACAGATAGATTTCCTGAAGAAAAATAGTTTCTCTATTTCTCTTCTGACTAGATCAGAAAGAGTAAACAAAGACATAAAAAAATCCCAAAACCCAAACAACACTTTAAATTAAATGGAATGTTTAAACTGAAGCTCAGAGAAGTCCGAATTCACTGAAGTTTGAAGCACCTGTAAACCACAGACGTACCTTTGGAACTGTTAAGAACGCTTAAATCTATTTTCTATGTCAATATACAATTAATATTGTCGAGTGTTTTGTTGTTAGTCTAACAGAGGTTTTCTCAAGGAAGAAAAACTCAAATCTGGAAGGAAGTTTTCACATTTAATTTTTAAATTTTTTATTTGCATAGAAAGCGACACCCCAATTTTACCATTTTATTCACACAGGGAATTTACCACGTTGGCATCATATCAGGAAACCACATTCTCCCAAGGTGTTTGGAGACTTCCAGATGAAGCCGATCTAAGCTGTAATCGCTGTCTGGAATCAGCACCTCCTCCATTATGGAAAGCTGAGTAAGCCTGCCCCCACACATCTTTACAAATTCAATAAAACCTCTGCAGGTGACCTCACACTCCCCCAGCCCCATGGCTGTTAAGTTCTTACAGCGCTCAGCAATCTGGATGAGTTCATCATCCAGGGGCTGAAGTCCATTGGCGCACACGACCAGCTCGATCAGCCTGGGGCAGTTCATGCCAATGCGGCCCAGCATCGCCTTGCTCACGGCACGGCCAAAGTACAGGTGTGTAACAGGTGTTTCCTCTCTGAAGAATGCATCAAATTCATCTTCATACAAGAAGAAATACATCACTATGTTGACTTTGGGGGAGTGTTTAACAAGAGCATCCCAGCTTTGCTTTTTAATGGTGTGAAATTGAACTTGTCCGGGATTTTCACTCACGACATCGATGCGAAGGTGCTCGAGATCAACGTGTTTTTCACTTGAAAGAGCCAGCAGCAGTTCATCACTTAATATGTAATAGTTCAAAGCCAGCTCCTTAAGTCCATGACACTGATCAGCCACACAAAGAATGCCTGAGGAATTAAAAAAAAATTACTCTCTAAAATGAAAAGTGAATATAAGCACAGCTGTTCTCTGTAAAGTTGGCTTGAGTTTTCATGCTTACACCCAAAGCCCATGAAATACCCGAGTTCTGGGTATCCACAACCTTTTACAGGGTTTTGACCATTAACACTTCAGAGTTAAAAACACAAGTCACATTCATCTTGGGTCTGCATATGCTCCTCTTTGTCCCTCCCTATGCAGAATTTCCTCAACTTTGTGGAAGCAACAGAAATCAGGTCAGATTGACCTAAGTTGCAGCCATTCCCACCCCTAATATTCACTCCTCCAACTTTCAACTATTTAAATCATCACCACCCAGTTTAACAGCTGCAACCTACCATGAATTAAGACCTAAATAACTCCTCCTCATCTGCTGGAATATGAAGTACTTGGATTGTGTCACCTTTTGTGGACTCCAGAAAAGAATACAAGACTAGACCAGACCCAGACTACCTTTCCCCAGCACTCAGGTTTCAGGAGGAAGACAAGTGAGAAGGGACCCTGAAGCCCTCTGAACTTTCAGCAAGGCTGTATTTCGAAGGGAGTGAATCCTTCACCAACCAATGAGGGAGCTACCAATCCCAGATCTGGGCACATGAGGGCACTCTGGAAACTGGAAACACTCACAGTCTAACACCACAGGTATCTGCACTTTGTACACACTCACAGCACCCTGCAAAACAATTACTGACAACTGCTGTAATCTCCTTTATCCCACCAGCAGTAGCTGATTCATGAATCAGGATTCTGTGGTGTTCCCACAGAACATCAGTTAGTTAAGTTTACAAACCTGCACACATTAAGGAGCACCCATTAGGTTACCCTCACACAGTAAAGCAATGAACATCACTGTCCTTTAAGCAAGTGTGAAATGCCTGCATTAATTTTGGAGGCCTTTCCTCCTCAAGACCTATTGTCAGAGGTAGAAAAGCAGCTGGAGAGGTTGGAAAAAAACCCCCCAGGATTCCAGGAGATGCAGTCAAAGGAGTAGCACCCCCACCTTCATCAACTCAACTCATCCACTAACAACCACCACCTTCTTCTTCACCTTCCAACTGTCCAAACTCAAGACTAAGCCAATTATGATACTTTACAACTCCATTTTTCACATACATTCAATACTCACCAGCAGGTGAAACATGAGGACAGCTGCTCATTTTTAGCAGTTTTAGAGTATCACTGTTGTTAGCAACAAGAACCTTCAAGGAAGGATCATCAAGGGGTGTGTCATCTATCTTGATTGATGATAATGACTTGGAGTTCACAAAAACTACTGTCAGTGCTGATGCAAAATGAGCCTATTTGGAGAAATTGAAAGAGGGAAAAAATTCTCATGAAAAGATGGGCAAAACTTCAGTGCTTTAACCTCATGTTCTACACACACAAAGTACAAAAACAAACACTTCCCATGGATCCCCTTTGTTTAAAAACATGCTGCTGTTGCATGTGAGAAAATTAAACTTACACTCATTATTTATCTACTCTGATTTACCATTTCACTGTAATACATTTATAACTACAGGGATTACTGGACACAGTGATGAGCCTGAAGTACCTGGAGTTTTCTACAGAAAAAAAAGAAATGGCCTTTACTTTCCAGACAGTAACTCCTCTCTTACTTGAAACTAGTGAGTGTTTCATAAAATTTACCATCTACTGACAAACAGAACATTAAGAAAGCTAAAGTGGTTTAAGAGAGAATTAATTAAAATATGCTAGTTACAGTTTGTAGAACCTTACCTTAGAGACATTCATGAAGCTTGGTTTTGCTGTAGAGATCAAACCCAGTGTCTTGATAGAACAGTTCACCAACTGAGAAAGGATGTCACAGGCTGCTTCTGCTGACTCAGTACTACTATCAACCTATAAAGCAATTTTAAAATAGTGAAGTCATTCTGCAGTATTATTTAGAAAATAGCCCCATGGAACAGCACGTTCCACATCTACTCAGCTGTACTGCTCCAGACTGCAATCATCACAGGCACAAAGTGCAACACTGACTAGAAATCTCAAGACCAGAAAGAGCTCAGGGAAGTTACAATTAGAAAATTTCCCTGAGTGTGACCACTGGGTAATTCTAGTATGAACACATACCTTAAATCTAAGTCCTGTCTTCAAACAGCCTTATGTTACTGCAATACTGTAACAGTACTGGTACTGTGTTACACAGTGTATACTTTATTAAATGCCAATTTTAGAGCCCAAAAAAGACTTGACAAAGTCTTTGCTCCAGCAAACCAAACCATTTTATCTACACGGACAACAAACACCCTTGCATCTTAAATAATGAACTGATTCAAAATTCATACACCTGAAGAGTAACTGAACAAATCTCTTATTTTGCCTCACCTTCCACCTCTTTTGCAAGACATTTACTCTGCAGTGGTTAGAGTATAGAAAATGGGATGAAACTGTCTGCACACATGGAAACAAAACATTGCAGTAGTTGCATTTTTAAACATAAGACTTGCCAGGTACAACCCTTAAGGCAGCTGAGCCAGAGCAGCTGCATCCCTCGTGCTCAGTGACGTGACACTGACCGCTGCTCAGCCACAGCTTACCTTGAAGCTGACGTACTGCAGATGGTCAGCGTGCCTCTTGATAATCTGCTGAATGAGATCCGGATGTGTAGACTTTAAATAAGAAGTGGCTGGCTGGCTAAGCTCAAATTCAAATCTCCTCCAGAGATCTGGGATGTGAAAAACCTCATTCCACCTTCGACAAACAGAAGATGCCCTGGCTCGATCCACTAAAGTCAGGAACTGAAAAACACGCAGAATTACGTGGTGTGGAAGGCTGCCCCAGTCCATCGAGGTGCACGGATCAGATTCCCCAAACCCTGAGCCATATAAACTAGTTTTCTGTTTTTTGCTTGTCCGTGATGTCCCAGGAGCTTCAGTTCCAGCCACCAACTTCTGCCCAGCTCTCTTCATTGTGAAAGTTTCAGAATGTAACAATCCGACGTATTCAAACTGCACAGGTTCCTGAAACGCCTCACGCACAACAGGTCTCTAGAAAAACACAAAAGATTAGGAGAGGAAGGGAGAAAGGGCAGTGGAAACACAGTAAGAGATAACAAGTTATTAAATTTAAATAAAGCATATTATTTTGAAAAGAAGCATATCCATATGTCAACATCCAGTGCACAGATGTTTGCATGGACCTTCTCTCTCAGTACCTTTTATTTTGTACAACTTGGAATGAATCTGGAGAACTTGGACTTGTTAATTTACCAAGTGTAGTTTCATGTAGTAGTATTTCGTGGTACATAAAGCATTTTGTAGGGAATTATTTAGCAGCAATTTAATTCAGAAGTAGAAAACTGATTATTTAAATTTAAACTCAGTTGACAAAATATGGAATCTACTCATGATCTCTAAAAAAGGTTCATCAAATTAAAAACTTAATTCATAAACTCCTTTTTAAACACAGATAAACTTGGAACAGACATGTTCAGAAGAGTCAGTCTGAAAAGTATTGCCCACCTTCTCTATTTTTTTCCCCCAAATAATGCCAAGCAGGGGAAAGTGTTTGTACAACTAATAATAAAAAGCTTCAGAGGCCACTTATCAAAGCAGGGCAAAGTAAGTGGGGTTCACGTGCTGTTTTTCAGCAGGAAAAGGATAGTGACCTTGGAAATCAACAAACTGCACAGATCTACTTCAGCAAGGGATGTTTGCCTCACAAGCCAGAGCTCAGAAGAGCAGCATAAGAAAAAAGCTCTGCTTTCACAGGCTGAAGCAGTGCAGTCTAACCAAGTACATTCTAGACTGAATTCTGTTCAGTTTTCAATAACTGCCTTTGCCACTTCATTTTAGTACAGGCTGAGGCCCCTTCTCAAATGTCCCACTAACCAGATGTTCATCCAAGCTTTCTTTCTTCCCAACCTCTGTGGAGTATTTTCAAAGCAATCATGCATTTTTCAAGAAAGAGCAAATTATCTCTTTTTACTCAACAAACTTCCATGGCAACCCCTACAGCTTGCTTTTTCTGGACTGAAAATTTTCCATAGTATCTTCATTATGGGGAGAAGGGGGAAGGAAGAAAAAAGACCCCCACAAATCCCTGTACTGCAAAAGCAGCTGCCAAAATACACACTATCCTATCAAACGTTTACCTGGCATTTTGCCCAACCTATAAAACCTGACCCATTTGGCTCATGAGTGTCTGACAAACTCCATTTTTATGAAAAGAAAGCATGTTCATTCTTTGAGAAGCTGGAAAAAACAATTTAGCCAATTTATTAAGGGCTGCTCATATGAGCAGCTTCACTACTGCTTGACAAATTATCTAAATCACCAAGGAATTTTATTTTAGCAGTTGTTACACATATTCACCCAGTCTATTTAAATTTCCATTAGTGACTGGAATCAGCAATATATGCAGAAGGACAAGCCAGCAATACTCCTTAAATTATATTAAATAATCGTTTTTCTTCCCAGAATAGACACATGGCTTACACTAACAGTGTAACTAATGTAATGAAGATGCAGGCTCAGCATGAATAAACATTTTGCTATTAGACCATCAAGCTATCATCCACACAACCAGGTTTTATGACTTTAGACTACTTTAAGTCACACAACAAATGGGCATTCCAAACCATTAAGTGTGGATGTAGTAATTAACCATTACAAAACTCTCTTTTACAGCTGCTCACAGCCTAAATTTAGCAAGGCTAAATACCTTCTGAGTCAAATATACCTGTTGCTTGTTTTTTCCTCCTCCCTACTTGAGAGGAATTACAGACTTGGCTGTTTCCTAAAACAGTCCAGAACACAGAAATGAAACTGAACAAATGCTGTTTGAGAAGCTTTTCCTTGCTATTGCTATTCTCATGCAGATCTGCAACATCTTGGTTAAAGACAGGTTTCTGATAAAAATGGAAATTTCTCCTCTCTTATATGAAACTTACTTGAACTTCATGGGTGCTGATTTGGCTCCCACAAAGAAGTACTGACATCTGAGAACAACCAGAAAGGGAATTTCCCTAAACCAGATCAAGCTACAAACCAGAAGCAGCAGTCCAAATGTAGGAAGAGGTTGCAGCAATGTATTGCTGGTGCACACAGCATCTATGCTCTGCCTGCTGGAATTTGGCCAGAACTTGTTCTTGTTGCTACAGCTTTAGAAACTGCTGTCTCCAGAATTTCTCCATTTAGTATTCTGCATTACAGCTCCTTATATCTAGCTAAATGAATTCCTGTTATTCAGAGTGGGATGCAAAGCCAGAAAAGGGTTCCATTGGTTATGCATAGGAACATTTTTAACAAACATGAAGGCCAAATGTTTATTGTAAAAATAAGAATCCTTATTTCATTCTGAATCCTTTATGAACAGTATGTATTTTAAAGCACAACTGAAGTTGGCTAAATTACAGTCCCATATGATATAACCCAGGTAGCATTCAAATGAGAAGTTTACACACACGTACACACACACACAACCCTACCTCCAAAGAATGTGGAGGTTCCTGTCAAGTTACCAGCACCTTTCTGGTATCTGAACATCCATCCCACTGTTGAGTCATCCTGTATGTGTGCATGGATTCCTTAACCAGAAGGCAGGGATGGGTCCCAGAAGATGAACCAACCTGTGAAGCCACCAACCAAAGAAAAACTGTTCTGCAGTGTCTGGGAACCTCACAGAAAGGACTGAAATCAATTCTGGAACAAAGACTGAATGAATAATACCCACTGCTCTGCAGGGCAGATGTGAAAGCAGAGCAACAGAATGTAACAAGCAAATTTGTTTTACCAAACATTATCTGAAAAATACCATTTAACTAAGGGGACTGTGTAACTGTTGGTAAGAAAATAGCTTTTGCATTATCTACAGTTTTAGTCACATGAGCACTCTTTGCAACACAGACCACCTCTGAATTCTTCAGTATTACCCAAAGAAAACTATAAAACTTGACAAGAAATGTTTTTTCTTTCAGCCTACTCTATACCAAAACCATGTGAATCAACAGCTATACTTAAAGACAGGACCTCTAATACTTTGACATTTAAAGACTCTTGGCTTTGAACTTTACTTTTACTCCAAAAGTATGCTTACTGCACCATGACAATCTTGACAGTAAACCATTTTGGCTAATTAAACTGTATCTGGAAGACAGATATCAATAATATACAAATATCCCCCCAATACTAATGAAAAAACCATCCTGTCTTAGTATGACAGAGTACTACAAGAAAATAGACCCCAAATCCCCTTATCCAGTTACCAATTTTACATCATCTGAAGATGCTTTAATGGAAAGCTACAAAAGCAGCAGCACCCACCTCACTAAATCATGACAGATTTTAGAAACAGAAGATGTTTACCAGCTATTGTGTTCAACCAGTAATAACATCTTTAGAAACCTTCCAATGCTGAACTTCTCTATTTTTCTTTAAAAATGGGACAAGACTTTAGGTTCTCCAGGTCATATCATCTTTTGAAAAACTACCCAGTTAATATCAGCTTTATAGATGCCAAGCTTAACAAAGGTGTAGTACACATAATTTATGAATACATGAGAAGTAGTCCCCATCTTCCACACAAAATCAAACACAAGTGCTGCAATCGGTGCAAGTAATGCTGCTGCTCAGCTCACACACCAAAAAATTTAGAGCTGAGTAGTCATGCTTGTCTATAAAGAGAAAGCTGGTATTTATTAGTAACTCTGCTTGTGGGTGGCACCTGAAGAGATCTGTCATTTAGGGTGGCCTTGTATTGCACAGTCTGCAAGTATCACATGTTCTCTCTCTCTCCTGTGAGGTGAGCAGAGTCTGTACAGCACATAGAATTCATTTTCATAGGTACTGTCAGTGTCTAAGAAATAAAAGGTTTATAATGCCACATATAAACAGCATGCTGAAATAACATTACTAACTGAGAGCACAAAATACTGGGATGCAATTTAAAGATTCAACAGAGAAATGCATTAAGTTTATAAACCACATATTTTGAAGCAACTTTCTTACCTAAAGAATGCTTCCAAGTTACAACAGGCAATAAATGAATGAAGTGGGGCAACTGCAGCCATGGGGCACTCACATGCATCTGTCTGCTTTCCCCTCCTGTTCAGATAAAATGCCACAAAATCCAGTGTTAGTTTTGAAAAAAATACATCTTCATATTACATCCAATGCAAAAAAATTATGGGGAAATATGTTAACATCAATTTATAAATTTTCCTGATTTTGTAAAGGAGCTTGAGGGGATCATCTTAACACAAGGCAGCTTATCTTACAATGCAAATACTGCCACTGAAACGTAAGGCCAGATTAAGTATAAAAGCAATGGGAAACAAATGTTGCAACTGCATTTACATTTTTTTGGTCAACAGTACAATGGAAACAGCAAGTTATTCAGTATTTGCATTACCATTACCACTACTAGCAAATCTTGGTAAACAATTCTCTAGCTGCTAAAGTAACCTAAGAGTCATGAAAAACAGAGAAAAAAAACCCACCCAAATGTTTTTTCCTGCCTTCTTCCCTCCTGTGGCAAGGCTGCCTAATGGCACGGGGAACTGTGTGAAGAACACAGAGGCCGCACGGCTCAGTTTCCTATCACAAACACGCACCTGCCCGGGCCTGGCTGCACTCACAGGGCAGGAGCTGCTGCTGGCAACAACAAAGCACCAGCCCGCAGCCACCTCCCTGTTTACGAGCCCCAGGATCCATGTGACAGCCTGGGCCACCTGGGAAGGGCATCACACGGCACTGCATCAAGAGCTTCACATTAAAAGGCCCTTGCCTCCCTCCACACTATTTTCTTTTAATATGACGTTACAGGTGAATTTGTGTTTCAAAGTCTTCCATCGTATGTAATTGTTCAAAGCTTTACCTCTAAGAATATCACAAAAAAAAATTATTTTATAAAAACACCACAAAAACCTGAAATCTTTGTTGAGATAAGCTTTACACTGCTTATACATAGCCCATCATGGGGGTGGGGGATGAGTACCCTTCCACCTGCTCTGAGCTCAGGATTTCAGTACTCTTCCCAACACTCCTCATGCAGATACAGGCAAAAGTAATTAGTAACAATAAACTGACATTCGAAAATTAAGGAAAGGACAGTAATACCCTTTTATAGTAATAACTGCATCAAATATAGGTCAATAAAGACTACCTACAATGCTCAGCAGGCTTCTGGATTTCACAGAGATGGGCTGGCTACATGTAACAGCCAAATAACCGAGAGTACCCCTGAGGCAGAGTGCTTCTCTTGAGCAGTCCTGTCCCAAGTCCCCTCTCTTCCTCAGAGAGGGAAGTTCATACTTTAACACTGCATGTAAGAACTAGCAAAATTTTAGATAATACATTAAAAAAAGTTACTGAAAATTACTGTTAGCAATAAAAATATAATCAGGTGTACATCTAATGTACATCTGAGTGTCTAAGGCCAAAAGAACCATCCAAATCATGTTAGCTTATATAAGCAAAATGTATATACTAAAATGTTATAGTTATCAGAGATGCAATCAAATACTTGTTATGCAAACAACAGTAAATTGTTATCTAATGTAGTTACCCAAATGATTATCAAAGATAAACCACAGCAATGCAGTCATTGAAATGAAACACTTTGATAACTGCTGAGGTTCATAAAATCTATTCATATCCTCATTTGTATAAAGCAAATTATCAAAAATTGGTGCACACCCCTCATACAGCTCCAACTGTGATCGAGTATTTTGACATCTTACTCAAACTACCTCAAATCCACTAAAGTCAACAGGATTCAGAAAAAATCAAGTTAATTAACTGCTTCTGCCACTTATCCTGCCAACAGAGCTGTAAATTTTTGCTAAAATTAACACGTTAAAACCTCTATCGTGGCATGGGGGCTTGGTGGGGAATTTGAAAAGTAGTCAGCAGTGGCTCTGTTAAACAAGCCTTCAGTAGCTGTTCACTATTTCCCAGGCTACAATGACAGGTCAACAAAAGGTTTTATTACTGTAACCAAACATATCACAGATTCAAGCCACAAGAAAGTAACTGCTTCCTCTGATTTCTAGATTTCCCTTCCAGTTCTCAACACCAGGAGTCAATAGGAATTAATAAAACACCATAAAGTTAGATTTCTAGTAGAAACAGTAGCAACCAAACACAAAAGCAGCAAAAACTGAGTTCCTGAGAAATAAAAAACCCTTCCAAACAACCAAGCTTGGAAACATTCTGGGATAAAGTAGGCACCTTGATAATTAAGCTTTGACTTTCTAACACCTATAAATTAATGTTTGCAGACCTGCCTTACCTGACTGAAATACCGGTCCCATTAATCACAGTGTATTTAAAGAAATCGCAGTTCAGTGACAGCACCCGAGGCTACCCCCTCACCACGTTAAGGAATTCGAATTCAGTCTCTGTCTGGGGACCAAGAGCAGCACAAGGCAGGCAGCCCTGGCAAACTGCTGCCAACACAAATTCAACCACTGAGCATGGTGCAAAACATAGGTAAAACACACATTTTAAGCCTAAATCTCAGAAGATCTAATCCTTCAGGATGATGAGCTCAGAGATTAAGATTTTTCTTCATCTAGGGCATTTTAGACTTTTAATGCATGGCATTTTTGCTTCTGAAGAGGATTTTTTTTTTAATCAGACCTCATTTTTTTCTCAAAACTGAGCCTCTAACTCAAGGGATTTACCACATTTTTAGTACGTTTATGACGAACCCTCAAAGTTCTAAAAATAACCACAATCAGCTGATCATCTTAATGCTTGCATTAATTTTAACTGAAGAAATACAAATGCATTGCCACTTTTTCGGTGGTGAAATTTAGATATCGGACTTCTACTGATGCGTATTTTTAGAAGGAAGCCACCCTCCTGTGCCCAACACCCAAGACCATTTGTTCTACTCAATGACACATCTGAAGCTGCACAGCTCTTTAGAAATGCTCTCTTGAGGGTTCACCTACACGCCTACGGCAGGAATCAAAAATAATTGTTACTTCCATAGGTTTTCTTGAAACCTTCCTACCCGACTTTAAAAGGCCATTTAAGCTCCTTGCATGTGAAAATCAGCTCCCAGGCACCGCGCTCCCGCAGCTCGGTGAGAGCTCCCGGGATGGCACAAACCCAGGCTACGGCACACAGAGCCCCTCGCCAGGTTTGCCGCTAAGGGCGAATGGAAATCTCCAGGCGCGGAGTGCGGCTGTCTGCCTGTTTTGTCCGTCCGTCAATCCATCTGCCTGCCCGCCCGTCTGTCTGTCTGTCTGTCTGTCTCCGCAGCCCGGGCCGCCCCCACGGCCTGTCCCCCCCGCCCCGGCCGCCGCGCAGGGGCCGGTCCCCGCGGCCGCCCCGCCGCTCACCGCCGCCGGTGCGCGGCTCCCTCGCAGCGTGAGGCCGGGCCGAGGCACG